>JAQPZY010000201.1:0-69243 GCA_029931535.1 Margaritifera margaritifera
CAAGTCACAATTACACTCATTTCTCCTTGGCTTTGTCAGTAAGAAAAGATATTTTGCTCACTATTATTGTGTGGTGGTGTTATTACTTCTTTTTCCTTTATTTTCCATTGCAGTCTATGTAGTGGTCGTCGATCTTGTTGCTGCGATCATAGAACTTATTTCTTTTGTGTTATTTCACAAGATTCAAACCTCTCGTATTGATGTCGGTATTCTCCCGCAGGACTGTATTAGTTAGCAAGTTCACATAAAAAGTATAGAATAGCTCAGTTTGTATGTGATGCAGAGAAAAAGGGATATAGAAAGATAAAGAGATGAATAAAAAAGAAGTTAAGATCACTTTCCTTTCAATCTAAGTTGAAGGTTTTCAAATATCGATATCAGGCACGTATTTAGAAAGATTCTTCAGCTTGAAGTTGGAGACAAATACTGTGTCTAAATATGGAAGTAAATATGCGTAATACCATTTAATATTTTTCAGTCTAAATATGTTAGTAAATATGCGTAATACCATTTAATATTTTTCAGTCTAAATATGGAAGTAAATATGCGTAATACCATTTATGAACTACTTCCAATACATATACTTTGAAACAAAATGTGTTACAATCTTGTTCGAAACTAAAATGTATAAAAATGTTTAACATGGTGCTGCTATAATAATAATAATATTAAGTAGTAGTAGTATTGAAGAAAAGTGCTAGATATAGCGATGTGGATGTCATCACGATCAGCGTCAACAGAATGTTAAAGGTTTTGTGCAATCCTAAAACTCCAAAAAAAAGGTGAAACATAGTGTTCCACAAAACGCTCTTATTATTATTTTTTATAATTACTGAACTATAAGAATAATTTCAGTGCTTTGCACTACAATCCCCATTTTGCCCATTGTAAGGATGGCATCTGTCACTGCGATCAACATGATGCATTTCGATAACTAACACCTTGGGGCTTACATATATATTAGTGTAAGGTAAGGCTGTTCCACTTTTCCAGATTGGTTTAATTATATGATTTAGTGGCTCTCCTGTGAAAATATTTTTTTTGAGGATACATAAATACCCATCAGAAACGATTGGTTTCAAGAACAAAATGTAAGAGGAGTAATTGTCACGTTACATTATTGCTTCGAACCTGTTTTATATCTTTGCCAGTACACGTCATATCACATCATAGCTTCATACAAAACTTAAGGCATAAGTTACTCATATAATTAACATCCAGAAAATGGCATCTTTCATTTACTTGTATAATAGATCACGGTAAATGAGTAAATAGTGAATAAATTAGGATCACCTCACTTTTTATGCCAAGACTGTCATCATTTGATTATCACATAAATCCACTTACTATTTGCTCCATATACATATTGGCCTGAAAGTTACATAATTGGTACACCTACTCAAAGCAATTATCATACTTGTGTGCAGTATTGTATTCCGATTTCACCAGGGCATCTTTGTAAACACCTTGGTTTGCTATTTCCTATGCGACCGTTGATCCAAATACTTTTCATACAGAAAAGACCACATAAATCCACAAAAATATATTTAACACATCTTGGACTTATCCCTCTGACTTTCCTTAGTTCCTCTTGATATGACCTTCAACATCAAGTAGTCTATATGGTATCTGATACCACCTTGAACATCAGATAACTTATGTAGCAATTTATACCACCTTCAAAATCAGATAACTTATGTAGCAACTGATACCACCTTCAACATCAGATAACTTATGTAGCAACTGATACCACCTTCAACATCGGATAGCTTACGTAGCAACTGATACCACCTTCAACATCAGATAACTTATGTAGCAACTGATACCACCTTCAACATCAGATATGTTATGTAGCAACTGATACCACATTCAACATCAGATATGTTAAGTAGCAACTGATACCACATTCAACATCAGATATGTTATGTAGCAACTGATACCACATTCAACATCAGATATGTTATGTAGTGACTAATACTATCTTCAATATGCAAGAGTTAATGTAGAAAATTATCCGACCTTTAATGTATGATGTATGCGTATGTAGCAACTGATACCACCTTCAATATCAGATAACTTATGATAACAACTGATACCACTTTCAACATCAGATATGTTATGTAGCAATAGCAACTGATACCATCAACATCAGATATGTTATGTAGCAACTGATACTATCTTCAATATGCAAGAGTTTATGTAGCAAATTATTTGACCTTCAACATCAGATATGCCTATGTTTTCTTTAACATCAGATAACTTATTTAGCAACTGATACCAGCTTCAATATCTGATAGCTTAAGTAGCAACTGATACCACATTCAATATCAGACAGTTTATGTAGCAACTGATACTATCTTCAACATCAGATATGCTATGAAGCAACTGACACTATCATCAATATGCAAGAGTTTATGTAGCAATTTATCTGATCTTTAATGTCAGATAGCTTATGTAGCAGCTGATACCACATTCAATATCAGATAACTTTAGTAGCAACTGATACTATCTTCAACGTCAGATATGTTATGAAGCAACTGATACTATTGTCAATATGCAAGAGTGTATGTAGCAACTTATCTGATCTTTAATGTCAGATAGCTTATGTAAGCAGCTGATACCACCTTCAATATCAGATAACTTGAATAGTATCTGATACTATCTTCAGTATCAGATATGGTATGAAGCAACTGATACTATCTTCAATATGCAAGAGTGTATGTAGCAAATTATTTTACCTTTAACATCAGATAGTTTATCTAGCAACTGACAACACCTTCAAAATCAAATAACTTATGTAGCAACTGACAACACCTTCAAAATCAAATAACTTATGCAGCAACTGATACCACCTTTTTAATTTTGTTTTAAAATAGGTGCTTAAATTGTCTAACTCCATCGTCAAATTTCCTCCCCCTCACTATTCATGACTGTTAACTGTAAGTTATACATACATGTAATAAGTTTGGATAGAAGTAGTCGTAACGTATTACATGTATAACTTAACTGACCTACTGAAGCCAAAATTAACAGATACCTTTCTTGTCTCAATGCAAGCCATCCACAAAGTTTCATCACAGTTTGTGGCATAGGACTTAAGTTATTTTGCGGAAACCATTTTCCTTCTGGGAGTCCATTTGGTGCTGACCATTGACCTTTTAAATGCAAAGTCAATAACGGTCTCAACAAGGAAGCCATCTACAAAGTTTAGTCAAAGCATGTGGCACAGAACATTAGTTTTGGGGAAAGTATTTTTCCTTCTTTCAGCCCATGTGACCTTGACCTTAACATTTTGACCCCAAAATGAATAGGTGTTTCTTGTCTAAAATGCAAGCCATCCAGAAAGTTTGTCAAAGTAGGTGATAAAGAAGTAAAGATATTGTCTTAACCCATTTTTCTTCTTAAAGTCACTATGACCATGACCAACCATTTAAGCCCCCAAATCAACAGGCGTCTTTCTTATATGCAACACAAGCCATTTACAAAGTTCGGTTAAGATATCTTATATACGTCAAGTCAACTGATCATGTGGAAACAGCTTTCTGTCTTTCAGTCCATGTGACCTTGATCTTTGACCTTTTGAGCCTGAAATCAATAAGTTTTTGCCTTTCCCCAAATACAAGCTATTCACAAAGTATGGTAGCAGTAGATGGTGGAAAACAGATTATTTGATAGGTCTAACATGTGTGGGTCACTATGGGGACAAGATGGGAAATTTCATGTTAAAAATATCGAAGGTTTAACATGATGGGTTGATATAGGGTCAAGACGGAAAATGAAATGTTAAAATATATTAGGACAAGATAGGAAATGTAATGTTAAAAATGTCTACAGGTTTAACGTTAGGAGTCGCTAGTAGTATAGTGAGGCGATATAGACCCAAATGGGAATTTAACATGGGAATGGCACTTTGTCATTGATGTGAATTGTACATTTGTCTGCCATCTTCTGGGTTTATAGCGTCAAGATGGGAAACCCTATGTTAAAAATTGGTTCATAGGTTTCACATGATGAGACTGTGTGGTTGGAAATGTAACAGTGTATGTTTCAAGTGGTTTGTCATCACACCAGTGCTAATCTGAATGTGAAGCTCACTCCACAATGATGCTCTACTGGCTGAAAAGAGTTTCCTGGAATTCATGACAAGACCATTTCTTCCTTTTAATTACAGAGTGTTGAAATCATCTTTGATATTCTTCAGTGATAACAAGATTTTCAAATTAACTGTGGAGGAGGACATATTGGATGTCAACTTGGCATTATTTTCATTTTAGGATCAACAATGCATGTTAAGAAGGTTTCTAGTGGAAAACCCATTTTGTTGATCATGGTGGCCACATTTGACATTAGATTGGCACCATTTCTATTTAGTACCAAGTAGACATCATAAGAAGTATTTTGGTGCAAGTACAAAGTCGATATGACCAGCCAGCTAGGAGAAGTAGTGATATTAAGATCTTGAAAATAGTCATTGTTGCAGTCCTATTAGAAGTTGAATCAAGACCATTTTCGATTATGACCAACCAGACATCATAAGAAGTCTCTCAATAAAAACCCCATGCTGACATGACCATTAATTCAGGAGAAATAGTGATTACAAGATTTTCAAGATGGCCAATGTGGCAGGCATATTAAATGTCTGAACAGCACCATTAGGACCAACAAGACATCAATTGAAGTGGTTTAGTAAAAACCCAATGTTGATACAACCATCCATTCCGGAGGACTAGTGATAACAATATTTTCAAAATGGCCACTGTGGTGGCCATATTCAACATCAGATCAATACCATTTTCATTTTGGACCAACTGTGCGTAATAAGAAGTCATCTGGTGAAAACCCCATGGCAATATTACTTTTCATTCATGAGAATTAGCAATAACAAGATTTTAAAGATGGCTACTGTGGCAGCAATATCGGACAGCAGATTAGCACCATTTTCAATTAGTACCAACTTGACAAGTATTCTGGTGAAAACCGCATGGCAATATTACATTTCATTCAGGAGAAGTAGTGATAATATTTTCAAGATGGGCACTCTGGTGGCCAAATTGGATATCAGATCGAGCCCATTTTTATTTAGGACCAATTAGACATTACAGTAAGTCTTTTAGTGAAAACCTCTATGTTAATATGACCACCCATTCAGGAGGAGTAGGGAAAGCAAGATTTTAAAGATGGCTGCTATGGTGGCTACATCATCATAATTTTTCATTTAGGACCAACTAGACCATGGGATAAATGTGTATGTAAAGTTTCATGGCAATCCTCCAAGTAGTTTAGGATGAGTAGTGACAAACTTGTGCTAATGGACAGATGGATGAAGGACGATAGACAACAGACCATCCCATAAGTTCTTCTGGTCTATGACCAGTAGAGCTAAACATTGGCAGATTTAAGGAAAAAGGTTTGGAAAATAAATACAGGATAGGAAGACTTTAGGAGAAAAGTTTAAATGACCAAAGTGAGTTCTGCTCTGCTACTATACTGCTAACCACTCTCTTAATCATAGAAGAAGGAAGACAGGAAGATATAGAGAAGGTGCATAGGTACGACAAAGAAGAATAACGGGGAACAAATTGCTAGGCCACAGGTTCTACTTATAATACCATCTTCTCAATCGGGAAGAACTTAACAAGAACTTCCTACACTACTATCACTGTCACTGTGCATTGGCAGCGGTGGAATGGTATTATCAAACACAAAAGTCCAAGTAATAATAAATGTGTATTGAAATGAAATGTGAAGAACATGAACATACAATAAATGTGTGTTGAAATGAAATGCAAATAACATGAACATACAATAAATTCAGTACAACAACAGTGCTCTAAATCCAACAAATGTATTCTCAAGCTACACAAGTTATTGTTTAAAATAAATATTTACATTCTTCTTCTTAATATATCAATCAATCAGGAAGATTAATAACAGAACTATAACCAGCAGACACATGTACCTATGCATACATGTAAATATACAAAATATCCCCAGAAACAGTCATGAATGCAAATGTTAAGAAATATCATGCACCATATTAGACAAACAGATACAGAAACACACATGCCATATTGGTAAATAAATAAAATCCAATGTAAGGCACCTGACTCTAAGACTAAGACCTGTTAAATTTTGCCTTTTGAAAAGATCTAGAACCATGCCAAAATGTTAACATTTAAAATCTGTGCTTGAATAATAAACCTAATCATTTCATATGGCATGTTTTATTTAAGAGCCAAAGTGCAGAGTCATCGCTCTTCTTTAATTTGAATTTTCAACTGGTGCAGCCTTTCAAATAGATATAACAGAATGTATGTCTAGTTGCAGCTTTTTGTTGACTCTTGTTATGATCACACTAAATAGCCCAAATCAATTTGGAATAGCAATCACCTTGAATATGCCAAACAAATATTGCAATATCTAGCAGACCTACTATATACAAAATATACAAATAAATTGAATACAAATGTTAACAAAGTTATGTCACATCAGTTGTACCAGTAAATACACTGAAATATGTTAATCACAAACACACATCAATCATGCCAGTAAACGTCATAGAAACTGAAAGAAGAAAATAAAAGTTAGCATAAAATACAAATACAAAAAGATAACATGTACATATACACACCCCTGCTGGCACACAAGACAAATAAATAATAATGTGGACAAAATGGATGATTACAACATCACCTATGTGACCCAGACCTAAACCTTGACATTAATTTTTGCAATTCCGAAACATGGATGATTACAATATCAGTGGTATATGACCTTGACCTTAATCTATGTAATAACATTATCAAAAAGGTATAGATTATATGACTGACTGTTGAATCACACCTTTTTAGTAATTTCAGGGGATGAATATCATTGTGATGGTAACTACAATCCAGAGTCTTGAAACCCTAGTGTGTACATTTCATTATTCACCAAAAACACACCAGTTATATCTAGAGAGTCTCTTGCATGACCTATCTAAGTCCGAAACTTCATGCCATCTTTAATTTAAAGCAGAATCAAAATATGCACAGGATTTTTATGTAATGAAATAATATATTAAACAAAAAAGGCCAAACATTGTTTATAGATATTTGAAAGACTTAATACCACAATACCGGAATCAGTCACATGCACTGAAAGAAATCATGATGTGGATCATAGAGAGAGCCAAAGGATGAAAATGAACTGCAATTATATTCTCTGGTTAGTAGAAAATTGCATCTGCAAGACCACTCAATTGCAGCATATCACATGGCACAACATACAGTATCTTTCCAGACACAGGAATCTAGCCAATCAAATTACAGCACACATCGATGTGCAAATAAAGGTATTTGAAGACCAAGTGGCTAGCTGTTATCAACAGGCACATGGAAGCAGAACCAGACCATAAATGTGAATCCTACATGACCTTGACTTGAATAATTGCAATATCACCTGTTGAATCACACCTTTTCAGTTAGTCCTTCCAAATGAGGTGCCTTCTGAACCCTGCCCCACTCCCCCCATATAAAACTTTCCTGGAAGAAGGACCCATCCATAAATTTTAATCCTATATGTACCGGAAACTTTATGCCAAATGAGGCACAGCTCTATATAAAACCAAATCATTCTAAACCTAACACTAACACACTGGTATCTAAACCTAACACACCTACTCTAAAGCTTTAACTAAGATAGAAAAGTAGTCGTCACTATTCGCAAACCTAAGTGCAAATGGTCAGAAAGAGACCAAATCATGCACTAGAGTTGTCTGCAAATATAAACGCAAAATCATGAATCAAACAAAATACAACATTAACATCCAGTGTTTTCCTAATTTACTTGTAAGCTGTGCCTTGTCTCTACCCAAGTCCGGATTTCCTTACTGTAAATATAAATATTTAATGGGTACTGCAGGCCCCTACCTATATCCCACCCCATCCCCCTGCCTCCCAGAATGTTACCTCCACCCACAAGTAACCCTTACCCCCACTGTACCCACCCCCTTCCTGCTGTACCCATTCAATGACCTATTCTCCAGGCACCTCATAATAAATCCCCAATTTTTGTTGTCCCTACAAAATTTCCCTAAAAGTAGGACCCCGGGCAGTTCCATTAATCATTGTTGGAAAGTGTAAATGGAATGACCTTTTTGCCACATCTAAATGACGCACAGTGTAAAAAACAATCAGAAATTCCTGCTATCATGTTCATATATGCATGCAGACTGACCCGGTCACCAATGCTTTACACCTGTTAAATTTTGCCTTGATAAAAGATCTGGATCCATGCCAAAATGTTAATATTTAAAACCTGTGCTTCAATAACAAAACCATAATAATTGCATATGGCATGTTCTATTTAATAGCCAAAGTGCAGAGACATCTCTCTTGTTAGTTTGAATTTTGAACTGGTGCACCATTAACTTGTATTGTCTCTTTGAATGTATAGTTGCAGCTTTTATTGACTCTGGTGAGATAGCCCTAACTAGTCCTAACCAATTTGAAATAGCCATCACTTTGAGTATGACAAATAAATATAGCCACATCTAACAGACCTACTATTCACAGGTGTAGCTGTCCACTTTGGTCAACAGTCACAGGTAGTACCATCTACTGTTACTTACAGTAGCAGGCGTAGCCCGACCTGACATAGACCAATAAGAAAGCATTAGTTATTTACCTTGACCTTTAACCTCTTTGACCCCAATATAAATAGACTTTTTTCTTACCCCAAGTGCAAGCCATGCAAAGTTTAGTTCAGGTATGTTATGTAGGAGTAATGGTATTGTGTGTAAACCACATTGGTATGATATGGACTGACAGACGGATCGACGAACAAATGGACAGACATCAGAATATATTGCCATATCTAGCAGATCCATGTACCTAATACACATAAATATACAAATAAATAAGCACCCCACCCCACTGCCTTCAGAACATTACCTAACACCAAGAAGTAACCTTTACCCTGAATTTACCCCAAATCCCCAATTTGTATGTCCCTACATTAACCCTACAATTAATGCCCCCAGGCAGTCCCAAATGCCAAATGTTTAATGGGTACTACAATCCCCTAGTACCCGCCTATAACACCCACACTACCCCAAAAAAATGTTCCCTCCACCCAGGAGTAACCTTTATCCCATTTATCCAAAATCCCCAATTTTTATGTCCCTACATTAACCATAAAATTAACACCCCGGGCAGTCCCAACAAATGCCAAATGTTTAATGGGTACTAAAATCCCCTAGTACCCACCTATAACCCCACCCTCTTCCCCCCAAAACATTCCCTCCACCCAGAATTAACCTTTATCCCATTTTACCCAAAATCCCCAATTTTTGTATCTACATTTACCCTCAAGTGAACACCCCAGGCAGTCCCAAATGCCAAATGTTTAATGGGTACTGCAATCCCCCTACCCATCTACAACACCACCCCCTGCCTGCCAGATAAATATAAACATACAAATAAATATGCATCAATGTAAATGGGAAAATGTCATACACAAATAAACAAATACAAACACACATACACATCAATCATAAGTAAACATCACAGAAGTAACCTTTACCACAAATCCCCAATTTGTATGTCCCGACATTAACCCTACAATAAACGCCCCCAGGCAGTCCCAAATGCCAAATGTTTAATGAGTACTGCAATCCCCTAGTACCCGCCTATAACACACACTCAACCCAAAAAAATATTCCCTCCACCCCGGAGTAACCTTTATCCCATTTTACCCAACATCCCCAATTTTTGTGTCCCCTTAATATTAACACCCCAGGCAGTCCCAAATGCCAAATGTTTAATGGGTACTGCAATCCCCTAGTACCCACCTATAACCAAATGCCAAATGTTTAATGGGTACTGCAATCCCCTAGTACCCACCTATAACCCCACCCTCTTCCCCCAAAAACATTCCCTCCACCCAGAATTAACCTTTATCCCATTTTACCCAAAATCCCCAATTTTTGTATCTACATTTACCCTCAAGTGATCACCCCAGGCAGTCCCAAATGCCAAATGTTTAATCGATACTGCAATCCTACTACCCATCTCCAACATCCCCTGCCTGCCAGATAAATATAAATATACAAATGAATATGCATCAATGTAAATGGGATAATGTCATACACAAATAAACAAATATAATCACAAACACACATACACAGCAATCATACAAGTAAACATCAGGCAAACTGAAAGAAGAAAAGAAAGATTAAACAAATAAATACACAAATAAACAAATATAATCACAAACACAGATACACATCAATCATACACATACACATCAATCAAGCAAGTAAAAATCACGCAAAAATGAAAGAACAAAAGAAAGATTAACAAATAAATATGCATCAATGTAAATGGGAAGATGTCGTACACAAATAAACAAATATAATCACAAACACACATACACATCGATCAAACAAGTAAACATCACGCAAAAATGAAAGAACAAAAGAAAGATTAACAAATAAATATGCATCAATGTAAATGGGAAAAAGTCGTACACAAATAAACAAATACAATCACAAACACACATACACATCAATCATACAAGTAAACATCACGCAAACTGAAAGAAGAAAAGAAAGATTAACAAATAAATATGCATAAATGTAAATGGGAAAATGTCATACACAAATAAACAAATACAATCACAAACACATCAACACATCAATCATACATATACACATCAATCATACAAGTAAACATCACGCAAACTGAAAGAACAAAAGAAAGATTAACAAATAAATATGCATCAATGTAAATGGGAAAATGTCGTACACAAATAAACAAATACAATCACAAACACACATACACATCAATCATACACATAAACATCAATCATAGAAGTAAACATCACGCAAACTGAAAGAAGAAAAGAAAGATTAACAAATAATTATGCATAAATGTAAATGGGAAAATGTCATACACAAATACACAAAAAAACAAATACAATCACAAACACACATACACATCAATGATTCACATACACATCAATCATAGAAGTAAACATCACGCAAGAATGAAAGAACAAAAGAAAGATTAACAAAGATATATGCATCAATGTAAATGGGAAAATGTCATACACAAATAAACAAATATAATCACAAACACACATACACATCAATCATACACATACACATCAATCATACAAGTAAACATCACGCAAAAATGAAAGAAAAAAAGAAAGATTAACATAAATATGCATCAATGTAAATGGGAAAATGTCATACACATACACATGAATCATACAAGTGAACATCACAAAAACTGAAAGAAAAGAAAGATTAACAAATAAATATGCATAAATGTGAATGGGAAAATGTCATACACAAATAAACAAATACAATCACAAACACAGATACATATCAATCATACACATAAATCATACAAGTAAACATCACGCAAAAATAAGAGAAGAAAAGAAAGATTAACAAATAAATATGCATAAATGTAAATGGGAAAATGTCATACACAAATACAATCACAAACACACATACACATCAATCATACACATCAATCATACAAGTTACCATTACGCAAACTGAAAGAAGAAAAGAAAGATTAACAAATAAATATGCATAAATGTAAATGGGAAAATGTCATACACAAATACACAAATAAACAAATACAATCACAAACACACATACACATCAATGATACACATACACATCAATCATACAAGTAAACATCACGCAAAAATGAAAGAACAAAAGAAAGATTAACAAATAAATATGCATAAATGTAAATGGGAAAATGTCATACACAAATAAACAAATACAATCACAAACACGCATACACATCAATCATACAAGTAAACATCATGGAAACTGAAAGAAGAAAAGAAAGATTAACATACAATACAAATAGATAACATGTACATATACGCACCCATGCTGGCACACAAGACATCGCCTTCTATTTGACCCAAACCTCAACCTTTACATGAATTTTTGCAATAATTCCGAAACATGGATAATTACAATATCAGTGGTATAGGACCTTTACCTTAATCTATGCAATAACATTGTCCACTCTGGGTCAACAGACACAGGTAGTACCGTCTACTGTTACTTACGGTAGCAGGCGTAGCCCGACCTGACATAGACCAATAAGAAAGCATTAGCTATTGACCTTGACCTTTATCCTCTTTGACCCCAATATCAATAGACTTTTTTCATATCACATGGCACAACATACAGTATCTTTCCAGACACAGGTGTAGCTGTCCACTCTGAGTCAACAGTTCTTCCTTACCCTAAGTGCAAGCGATCCACAATGTTTGGTAACTGTAGATGGTGGAGAACTAAAGTAATTGTGTGGAAACCAGACTGGCAACAAATGGACTGACAGACAGATAAATGGATGAACAACATCAGAACATAATATGATCTGCTTTATTGCAGGCATACCGAAAAAGGCAAACATAACAAAACAGCCATAAATACATATGCATGTACACATTCCACAACAGAACACACACACACTTACACAAACCCAAGGTCTGTGGTTTGGAGGAAGAAGCATTGATGAGACACCCAGTCACATCTCCTTCACCCACTGAAAACTCCCTCGTCATCAGCCACTGCCACTGACGATGGCCCCATTGTTTGGACCATCGCAGTCCAGGTAGGCGCCTAAAATCGCCAGGTCTGACAGTACCATCCAAAACATAGCTGGTACTCAACAGAATCACTTTCTCCTCCATCCTCCAGATTCACACCAAGCGGCTCCCTCCAGAAACACACTCCGAGACAGGGGTAGGGCTTAACAGGGGTTGGGTTTGGCAGGTCCAGCCGACGTGAAACATCAACAATAGACTCCTCACCTCTCGCCAGTTCTGAAGTCCCCTGCATCAGAAAGAGATTTTTTAAATGTAAATTACGCAAAAAATAGACTAAGTAGAGCAACTCTACCATCAGGTTACCCAAGATGAGAGGTAATTAAAGAAAAAATCAGAGAAAAGTTTCTGAGGCTGTATTATTTTGTGATGAGAACAAAGTCCATATGATTTGTTCCTAAAATGTTGTATCAACGATAACATTAATGTTGGGTGGATATACCAATAAGAACCAAGTTAACTGGTGTGATTGAGACCCACATCCTTTACATTTTTATTGGTATATATTAATTCTCGCATATGTCAATGTCCCTGTGTTCAAACAGAAGCACTAAAATCTTTAATACTTTCAACATTTGAATTTACTGAAATCACTATTTATATTTTGAAAAACTGTCTCCGAATTGTTTACATCAGACTTCTCATTAACTTTAGTCCATCAGCATTTGCTATACAGTTATAAATAAGACTATTATCATAAATGCAATGATACAATGCTATGATCAAATACTGTAATGTTGTTACAATTCACTTTTGGAACTCGTGCACCTAGACTCTTTAGTCTATGATTGATCTGTATGACTTCTGGGCTGTTTTGTGTGAACCAGACAAAAAATGAGGACATACAGTGTATCTCTGAAAACACAGGAGTCAAAAGAGCACATTATTTTTTAAAAATGGTCAAACTTTACCGTCTTTTATTGAACAAGCGATATCCAAAACCTTTGCAAGAATAAAAAATTTGACATGAACTGCTAATTAATGAGAAAAAGTCAAAATTCTGTATAATTTTGTAATTAAAACCTGAAGATGATCTATATTTATCACATTAGACAAAATGAAGGTTTTACTGTAAAAAAAAAAAAATTGATCGTGGCCCATTACATTTGGTCTGTCATAGTCCTTTAAAGAACAGGAGATACAACATTTTACTATTTCAAACATACAATATTACATTTATAAAGTTGCGGTTACCAAACAATCCAATTTGAGGTGTCTGTAAATAACCTGCATGGTATGGTTATCTAACAGTATTTATCTGAACAATGTAAGGCAGTTCATGTCAACCGGATCACTGGGGCAAATGCAGGTTAAATTCTGATAAACCAATAGCAATTAAAAATAATGCCATGGTTGATTGACCAGAACAGAAATCCCGTTGACCCAAGACCCATATTCTGACACCGAGACCTCCACAAGAAGTGGTTATGGCAACCTTGCAGAGCCAACAGAATTTGATGACATCATTATCACCATCCACAAGCAAAATCCACAAAGGCTTTTTGTATCACCTGTGCCCTCCAGTGATAATATTTCCTTGTTTTCTCAATAATATGCATAAACATGCTTAGACTAAATATGTCAGTGAAAGAGGTTTTAAATCCTTGGGTCAAAGACCAAGTCGTTACCTGGGGTGGGAACTGGTCATATGCTTGATTTAATTAGAGACACATACCTTTCTCAATTTGATAACATTATCATCAGTGTTGGAGGAAATGATTTTTAAACAACAACATTGATATTGAACAAATTGAAGACAATTTTTAAACTCACATTCTGAAGGATAACAACAACTTGGACAACCCGCAGCTTGTTAAGGGTATTCATTTGCACAGTTTTCTCCAAGAACTGACAACGATGTTCGAAACCCTAATGCCTTACATAGAGATACCTATGCACTGAATGGGACCACAAAATAAATTTGATATTGAAAATGCATTTGTTATAAAAAATCTGGCTTGATGAGGAACACCTTATGGCTAAGGACAGAACCCATTTAAACAAAAAAGGGCCTTCCCACACTCTCTGTATGTCAATAAATGAACATGTTTCCAATACTCAAAGGCAAATACAATAATCCAATATATGACAGAGACCAAGATACTTGTAGACAGTTTCAACAAACCAGACAAGCTAGGTTCAGGTGCTAAAAATGCTATGAACCTGAGGCATGGCTTTGATGCATGCAAGACCTATACTGGTGAAAATTCAATGCCATGACTGAATGGAATATGGACACCAAGGCCAAACACTGAAATGTTTCAACCCTAGCAAACAGTTGCTAGGCTTATTGCTATGAAGATAGTGCCCTTTTTATGATACATCTTCCTCTACTGCTATCAAGACAAACCTTTGGAACTCAACTGGGTGATGATGCCCATGTTGTTCTCCATTTGGACCTCAGTTAAAACCTTATAACTCTCAAACTGACCAACTGTGATGGATGTTTTTTTTAAATGTGGAAGTACCTATGTGTTTGTGAATGTTCTCACAAAGACTACATACATGCTTCAAGAAATGTAAAAAATGTCAGGGTGGAACAAAACTCCTTGTCTGACCCCTCTAAGAATATTTTACTTTAAGGACATATTAGATCTAGGAATTAATGGAAAAGGACTAGCACATTGTGACATATAAATATACAAGTGTCTGAATAACAAGTTTAGACCCAACTGATTTTATTATTATCATCTAAGGTCATCTAAGGTCAATTCTGTCCATATTCTGGTATTTAACAGAAACAAAGTTAAAATGACAATCATGCTAATAACTTTTTGTTGATTGATGGTTATGCACATAAGGTGGACTTCCAACAAAGATCATTATGAATAATTTAGATTAAAAGAAATTGGTTGAATTTCACAGAAACGTTTGGACTAACCCGATTTAGTGGACCAACCAACACGAGAAACTGATCACACAAAAACTCCTAATAGATCATATCTATACAAATATTGGAAGAAGAATGCGACACAAATACATAATCCTAAGGATATGTTCCTTAGTGATTTCACTTCCCTATTTTTCTAGCCAGAAAATCCGGCTTAAAAAACAGGTGTAAAATCCAGAACTCATAAAACCATAATGTACATATAGATCATATTAAGCATTATGGATGAAGACAAATTTCTGGAAGATCGCAGTATTGTTCCGTTGGAGTATAGTATCTATGTTTGATGAGGTTGAAGATGCGTCTTTAATTATGTGACGACTCCACTTTTTACGCAAGTGGTACGTAAACATGTACCGATGAAAACAAAGAGCAAAACTGGACTTCCACCCCTGATTGGTTAACTCCTGAACATTCTAGGAACTGCCATGAAAACTCATGATTATTTCAAATCTGTAGTCCAACAAGCACCCTTACCACACATGGAGAAATAAAGTAACCAAAATGAACAATGGGGCAAAAGTAAGAATTACTATCCAGTCAGCATTAGCAAAATAATTGCACTACGAATTCTATGTGTGGAAAGTTTTTAAACAAACTAGGTACAAGGCAAACGGTCCACAAGATCATCCAAAATCCAACAACTTAGCCAGGAATGCCAGAATATTCATAAGGATGTTGGAAATAGCAAATACATTTAATGAATTTTTTGTCAGTAGCATAGCTTCCAGAATTAGGAACCCATTGTAAAACTCAAATCATGATGAACTAATAAATTTCTGTTCATAGCGAAAAACATTCCACCTGACACAAAACATATTTATCTCTGCGATACCAAATGAAAAAGTTTTAAAATATTTGCAAACGACAGCACACAACAGAAATCACAACAGGCCTATGATAATATTGGACCACATCTCCTGAGGGCTGGCCTGCAAACAACAAATTTGATAGCATAGCTTTCATATGTAATCTAAGCATATCCACCTCAAGTTCTCCTCCCCAGAGATGGAAATTGGCAAAAGTTACCCCCATTTCCACAAGTCTGTCAGCAAAGAAGATGTCAATAAACTACAGACCCATATCTGTATTACAAACCTCTGACCAAACTACAAGAAAAGCCTGTCCCACTGACAATCATTAGATGTACCTATCACACTATAATTTAATTCATCAAAACCAAACAGGGGTTCCGAGAAAACCACTCTTGTGAGACAGCCTTGGCCTGCCATGATAGATAGATGGATTACTGCCTTGGATCAAGGAAAATTAGTTTTGGATCCATACTAGCTGATGTTAGAAAAGCTTTTGACCTTGTTGATCCTAGATATTCTCATCAATAAATTAAACATTAATCAATGTGACAATTCAACGACTGATTGGTTTAACAGACATGAAGAAACGTTGTGTCAAAATAGATAGCTTTTTTCTAAAGAAGAACCAATAACATGTGGAGTACCTCAAGGATCATTCCTAGGCCCACTCCTCTATCTCAATTGTCATAAATCATCTACCACTGAAAATAGGCAACTGTATTTCATTTACACCGACTTATATGCAGATGACACCTACTCTATCATATTTCAAACAGCTAAAATCATACCTAGAGGTCTCCCTGTCAGACAGCCTTACTTAGAATTTATATCCTGGTGTAAGGAAAATGGCATGAAAAGTATAACACGGATAAGACTAAAGTATTAATGATTACTACCCAACAAAAAAGAGAAAAAATGGAAAATAACAATATTGAATCTCAAGTTGAATGAAATTGTGTCTACAAATGGTAAACCCTGACAAACTCCTTTGGGTGATGCTTGAACAACAATTTGCAATGGAATGAAACATATATTCAAGTCATACATGTCAAAACGTCAACGATCATGACTTTGGTTACTTAAGCCAAGATAAGGCCATATCTAACAACTAAACATAGGTTAATATATTACAAAAGCTATATACACATCCATACCGTAGACTACTGTAATGTGTTTATCTGTGGGACACACTTCTGACAAGAATATTTTGCAAATTATTCCTCTTGCAAAAAAAGAGCTTGCAAACTCATCCAAGATAATGCTGGTAAAACAGCCCAAATGCAATGAATAATATTAAAATGGTTAGCAGTAAAGTGAAACAAATATTTTTTTGAGAAAGACTAGACTTATGCCCACAAAGTTTCAAACAATCTGGCCCCATTATATCTCAAAAAACTATTTCATGCTAGACAAACAAGAGCAACACTACCCAATTTAAATGATCAATTTTCAGCTAACCACCTCTGCATTCCTCAAAACCAAATAAAGAACTCTTTAAGAAAAGTTTTTAAATATTCAGGGGTCACTAATTTGGAATTGAATCCCAAAGGAAAAATTAGAGAAAGTTACAAATATAAAATGCATTTAATTATCATGCTAATTCCAATGGAGGAAAGTGGAACCTGTTTGATTTGACAAATATACATTACAACTTACAGGTATAAAATTCTCAAAACCTTCCATTTTGTTGTCCTCACAAATTTTGTACTGTATATACACAATGTACCCTAGTTTGGATCATGTTCTTAACAAAAACTTTCTGGTTTAATTAAATGTCCAATATATACAATGTAGCTTATTATCCAATAGCTTTAATTATTTTTATTATTATAATTAATTATTATTATTATTATTATTATTATTATTATTATTATTAATTATTATTATGCAACTAAGTACATGTGTACCTTTAACCAAGCAAGCCTAGTAAAGTAAATATGCATAATAATAGAGGCCCACAAGGAGGATTTAGTTTCCATGGCAACTAAATTGTGTCACCCTCTTTAAAATAAAGTCGATAATATTATATTTTTATTATTATTAATATTATTATTATCATTGCGAGAAAGCAAAAATATTCTTGCGCAATGCTGACCCAAGATGGCATACTGCATTAATGAGCCAATCCATGTTTCACTTTCAAACACAGTCACTTGGTCGATCAATAAAGGAGGGGGCACTTTCAATTGATGGTGTAGGGATTGTTTTTACATTCCGGGATGGTTAATGATAACAATTTTTGTTTAATGTACATTCATGAAAAATTAAGAAAACTTTGTCACAGGCATCCACAGGTGAAAAGGTGTAACAGATTTGTCACCCATGGCTGTGCAATGATGAGACAGAATAGACATTATCATAAGGCCAAAACAAAACAAATGTGTGTTTTCCGGTTGGCTGACCATCCCTTTTTCTCATTGCCGGACCCTAGCACTTTTTTCCCACCCACCATGGTATACAAACCTACACTAATTTTTTAAAACCAGTGTAATAGGAATCACACATTTGTTGTGGGCCGATCATCTGAAGCAGAAAATGGTTAAGTTTGCATTTGTGTTATAGTGTATAGATTATTATTTTTTCCTTTAATATCCCCTTTTTATTAATTTCCTTTTTTGGAGTAGGAATTTAATATTTTTTTTTTTACCACAGAGATGAACCTGGAAGCAAAAGTGCCAACATGTATAATTGTGATTGCATGTGCTGGGGTGGGACTAAGAGAATTGTATCCCCATCCTCATTAAAGAATATTTGTAAATATACACTACAAGTAAGCATAAATATTTATAACTACAGAAAAATTCCACAACACCCCTGTGGTACTATCAGGTGGCAGCCTTTTCCCACAGGGCAAATGAGACGGTGCCAAACAGTCAGAGTATTTATTGCAATCTGTAAGGATGAGTATTATTCAGGTCGATGTACATGTCTGTAAATTTTATTGCAATCTGTAAGGACGAGTATTCTGGGTGATGTTATGCAGTCTGTATTTTATTGCAATTCTGTAGGGATGAGTATTTGGGAGATTATAGAGTAGTTTTGTTTACACTGAATGCCTCCAAAAAATCTCAACGTTTTTCTCAATCAACAGTTGAAAACAGAAATGAAAGTCCAAGAGATCATTGGTAATTTTTTTATTGTAATCAAGTCTGCAAACAGTAAACTTCAGGGTTTTTTACTCAGATTCGAGTCATAGTAAACTAGGGGATGAGTCACAATTAAAGAAAACACTAACCTCCACTACATCCGTTTGTCAATAGAATCAGCAGCCACCAACTCCTTGAAACTAAATTTATTAAAATATAAAGCAATTATCTTCAGTTCCGTTAGGCATGAAAATCATTGTAATTGGGGCCTACATTACAAGTCACTTAGATTCCCTGTGCTGAATTTGTCAAACAATGAAATATGGAGAAGAGACATAGTACTACTGTTCCCCATTCATAGGTCCCACCACTGCTTCACTCTTGGCCACAAAGTTTATCAGCTTTCAATACAATTAGGGCAGATGATCTTCATAAGACTGAGGGACCTACAAATGGGGCCCAAGCTGGGGGCTGAGTATTAATAATTTATCAGTGTCTTTTAAAAGCTTCAAAATGAAAAGTGGGGGGGGGGCTAAAAATTCAATTGGCAGCCTCAAGAATTCTTTCAGGCAAATTAGAAAAACACATATTTTTTACAGGCCAGATGGGGATCTCACTTAGAATAGGGGAGAGGGCCCGAATCCAGATTTAAAACAGAACGCATGTCAGGTTATCGTGATTTTTTTTTAAACCTCTAAAGATCATTGTAAAACTAAATAACCTGACAAACTTGAGAATAGCCGTTATAAATTATTGAGAGAGAGAGAGAGAGAGTGAGAGAGAGAGAGAGAGAGAGAGAGAGAAGTTAGTGTTTTTGTTATCATGAAGTTGCTGCTTTGTTTTTTGGTTTTTGTTCTCAATTTCTTAATGCCTAATTGTCTACTAAAAAAAAAAAACAATGAAAGCTAAAGCCTTTGTGTCAAATAATTACACATAAATTTTTTACAAAATTCCAAAGGCATCCATCATTGACTTCAAAAAAGATATACCAAACTTGTATTAAAAAATAAAATTCGTTCTTGTATTGTGTCTGTACATTTTTAATGCAATCTGATTTTACCCATTCAAATAACACAAAATTAATAATATGGTTTAGCAGTTTACAAGGAGAAAAAAATTAAAATGATACCAAATTTTGACCTTAATTTAATGGCTGGTAAACAGTTTGTTTGGTTTTGGTTTAATGGCATTTTTATAACGACATTTTTTGGCTTCTATATCATGCTGAAGAAATGGGAGCCGAAGGTGCCCTTCTGAAAGACACACCAAGGCAGACCAACCCAGGCTGACCTGGGCAGGTATTGAACCTGCAATTTTTTTTAGAAAATTATGGTTATTGCAAAGAAAGGATTTTATACTCATGTTTAAACCCTGTAATGTAACCCTTAATAGTTAAGAATTAACTTACTAAAACCTTGTGCAGATTACAGCAAAATTTATTAAGCTTTCAAATGATACCAAATAGGACTTCGAAATTAATGAAAGATAATATAAATGCATAAAAATTAGAATGGGTAAAGTTATTTGGACAGTTGTGACATACAAAAAGGTAGAGGTTATTTCAAAATACAGAATTTTTATACTCATGAATTTTAAGACCCTGGATATAGCCCTTAAGAACTGTTTAACCCTGGATATAGCCCTTAGAAATGTTAGACACCTGGATATAAGCCCTTACAATTATAAAATTAGCTTTTATGAAAGCTTGTGTAGTTTACAGTATAAATTATTTAGCATTTTTAATGATACAAATATGACTCAATTTAATGAAAGATGAAGAAATCCATAGAAATCTGGGGCAATGGAGATATTACCCCACCCTCCACCCGACTTGATTTTTCTAAAAAATTTCAAAGAAAACATAATCAAATGATAATACCATTTTTTATTTCCCATGTTAAAGTATCAAATAATACTCCAAGAGATATCACTGAATCAACACAACTTAAAACCTGCATTTCAAGATGCAAATCCAAGCCACATGTGTCTTGCATATAGATTCCCAATATGGCTGCACCACATTGTGCTCTTTGCTTAATTATGCACTGCCATGTGATGGTTACAGGAGTGAACAAGCACATTTATTAATTTTTGGCCCCCCCCCCGCCCCAGCATACAATACAAAGGTCACAAAAGTTCCCAATCATGTAGTAGGCATAATGATCTTTATCAGAAGGAGCCATAAAGTTGCAGGGCAGACATCCAAGGTAATAAAGTTTAACTGCCCTATCTTAAAAGTATCATTACATGAAAAGTGAAAATAAAGGGAGTATTTTTTAGAAGAAAAAAAAAGAAACTAATTAGTGAACCATGGAGATGAACCTTGACCATGATACATGTTGTACTTCACCATTGCAGAGTGATGCTGGTAAGACATTACTGATCATGATACTTGAACCACAAATGCTTCAAAACCACCAAAAAGAAAAGATTAATTATGAGGATGACACAGTGATTTACAATATGCGCTAAGCAAACAAAAGTCTACTGTCCAACAAGAATTACCAGGAATTCCACGTTAAGATCATTTCTTCTTTTAAACTGCAGTGTTGAAACTACAAGATTATCAAATATACCTAACTGTGGTTGCCATATGGAATGAATGGTCGGCATCATTTTCTTTCAAGACAGAACCATACAAACCATTAGAAGACTTCTGGTGAAAACCCCTTTGCCAATATGCCAACCTATACCATTCAGGAGAATTTGATTATCAAGGATTTTCATATAATTTCATTGTGGCAGCATACTGAATGTCTGAAGGTCAGCATTTTCATTTAGGACCAACTAGATATCATAAAAAAGCCTTTTTGTGAAAACACTATCATGATATGACTATCAATTTTTAGAAGAGGAGCAATAACAAGATTTTTTCAAAGATGGTGCCTTATTGGATGCAAGGTCAGAATTTTCATTCAGGACTAACTGTTGTACTTTCTGTATGTCTCTGACACTGTTTAAGGACACCAGGCTTTTTTGGCGGACAAAATCACTTTCTTGCCTCCTGCTGTCTTGGACACAACTTTGAAAGAATTTTTATTTATGTACTTTTGTTTGCCACAAATTGCAGTTAATAACTTGTGATAAGACTGACAAATACCACTTTCAGAAAGTTGAGAAATAGAATTGCATTGTAATCAGAAATAAACACGACAAGTTACATTTATGAATTTATGAATTGTGACAAATTTGGAGAGCCACATTTCCGCTATACATAAGCTCAATAACACTGATATATGGAATACTACATTTGTTTAACAACTAAATTACTCACCTGTGGAATAAAAAAAATCTAAATCATAAAAGCATTAGAGAATGTTTTAGAGAATAAGAAGTTTCAAGTGAAAGTCTTCATCTCAAAGAGTTTGTGTAATAACCCTCTCCATTGTGGATAATCATAAAACCTGCAGCTAATCATGTACCATCGCATATTGTAAAAGAATTGAGTTTCAGTGAACTATAATGTATTTAACTTAAAGAAATTGAAGAAAAAAATAAAAAAATCCTTGGATTATGAATTTTTAAGTATTAAATGTAAATTAGTTTGGTACATGAACTAGTTTTATGAAAGTTTTGGTACGACAGGACTGACCTGCACAAACCTGGAATTGGTTCATTGGCCCATATCATGACTGTGTGCAGGTTTTCATTTATCCACAGTGGAGGGTGTTAATTTTCAAGATGATAACCTTCACGTTTAATGGTTTTCTCCTCTAATAATGGATGGGTAAATGTTTATTTTTGTCATATCAGTGTCAGCAAGACTGATAAATGGGGAGTTAACCCTTCTACCTCACAGCATATGTTGCTTTCAGGCTGTCACTATAGATGTGCCAAAACACAATGGCAGTGTGTGCTATAAATTAGAACATGTTACCTAATAATGATTCCATGTAAATTATAATGCCGCCTGGAAAATTTAAAGTGTAGTATATGTAAAGTTCAACAATCTATAGATAGGTTTTCTGTATTTATGTGTTATCTATAGATAGGTTTTTGTACTTGTGTGTTATCTATAGATAGGTTTTTCGTATTTATGTGTTATCTATCTATAGATAGGTTTTTGTACTTGTGTGTTATCTATAGTTAGTTTTCTTGTATTTATGTGGTTATCTATAGATAGAGTTTATGAGTTTAATCTTATCAATATAGCTGTATAATTATTCTATACTGAAGTATTTTCGATATGCTTTAAAATCCTGAGAGAATTCATTCACTGGCAATCAGTGAAGCTGTGTGACCAATTATAGATGACCTTTCTCAGCCTCAAAATCTACCAGACATTGTCTCTGTATCACTAAATTATCTGAATTTGAAAAATTATCAAAATCAGAGTTGCTTACATCAATATCAGAGCCTACATCTGACTTATTGAAACCATTACAGTCATAATTCTAATCATCCAAACTCAAAAAAGTACTGAATGAAGTGTGGATACCATATTTCACCGAAGAAACGCTAATTATTTTACCTAATTTCTTATTTTCAAGAGGAGTGCATGTTTTACAGAAATAAGAAAAAAAATGATTTTTTTATAATCCCAGGTCAATCTATCTAGGCACTAAAGCTCCCTTTACATCACATTCACTCCTTGTAGAAATATTAAAATTTGTTGCATTGTAACTAAACTGCCTATTAGCCTTTTTAAAAGAATTAAATATGCTTACAAACCTCGATTGTCTCGTGCTTTCAGTGCTTATGTTAATATCTTTTTCATGACTACAGTTTGTTTGTTATGGCAACACTGACCACATATCATGAAGCAAAATAGTAAGTGAATGTATGAAATTGGTGTATACTTTTTTCTTGGAAAATAAACTTTGTTTTTAGTTCTATTTCTCATCTTTAAAATACAGCATTTGATATTTCTTCATGACTATAGTCATCACTACTTCACTGACTCACTGGGGTCTTTTCAAAGTAATCTGCAACATCTCAAGTTTTGATGTTCTAAACATGATTACATGTACATTGCTTTGTCCAAGTGCAATTGATTTTACTTTTCTTTCGAAAATAAACTTGGTTCTTTATTTTATTTCTCATCTTAAACAAAACAACTGTATTTTATACCTTTTTGTTACAAAACATGATCAATGTCAATGTCTAATTGCCTCCACATGGTATTTATAAAAGTAATCAGCGCCAGTTAAAGCTTGGACATGCCAAACATGATTACAAAGCACTTTCTTGCTAAATTCTAACCTGGACATGGAGATATATTTCAAAGGTGTCATGGTAGTCTAAATAAGTATAAATACTGGGCCTGAACATTCACATACACTGTAGCATCTTGTGTTTGATCAGACAAAGTATCAACATAGGTCCTGTAATAAACTTGTACACTGCAAAAAACATTGGCTAACCATCGCTGCCTATGCAGAAGCACATGGTAACAGAGCCACTGGGAGGGAGTTCAATGTAAGAGTCTTCTGTTTGGGAGCAGAGAAGAATGACAGATGAGGACATACAGCAACTTTTCCTGAGTGACAAGATGAAGAGGAATTTGAAGGGTTTGATGCAACAGACTGAACTCTATCAATACAGCAAACCTTAAAGAGCCCATTTAAGAGCCGACTGAAAAATCAGAAAGATTTACTTTCAATACTGCTACCTTTTTTTTGTTCTTACTTTCATTATATCTTTAAAATAATTAATGGGCATGATTAGGTGCCATTGACTGATAGAAGATCAGTAAAACAGCCAAGCACTCTTTTATTGTAAAAATTCAAATGTCGTGTAACAAATGACAATCAGTACACTATCCAAAATGATTAAGCCTTGTTGCACTATGAAAATGGAGCACAATTATCAAGATTTTAAAATGTAGTTCACATGCATGGTTTATGGCAGAACAAAGTTTTTTTTGTTTACCTAATTCTGGTCAAAAATCAGGGTGCACATAATGCACACCAAAGTACGGTATATTTTTTCCAATCATGGCTAATTTCAGTTTTTGGCAACCACTCAAAACCTGATTCCTGCCCACCTTCTCTATCTCTCTCACGTAGCATATACATTATTTACCAAGATACCTACTGTACAATTACTGTAACTATATCATGAAGCTGCTGTTGTTCTGCATTCAAGTTAATTCAATTATTTCACCAACTTTTGCATGTAAAGATTTTAGTGGCATTTATTCAGCATATACAGCTTAACAATTAAAGAACTGCGTTTAATAGTCTCAATTATTTTTGATGATAATGAAATTGACAACAGTTCCAACAATGTAGGATTTAAATTTTTGTTAACAAAAACAAAAAGTAATTGAAATTTAGAAGCTTCATGCAATATGTTATTAATACACTAATGGTGTTGAAACTTTTATTTGGAAAAATATTTTTAAAAAAGCATTGTCCTTTAATTTATAAGGAAAATGATATAGACAACTCAGTGCCCCAATATGCTCTCTCTATCTGTAACAGCAAACAATGTCAATTTAATGGATACTACTTCAACTATCAGTGGATGCAACTCTGACCCATGATTTCTTCTGTCCTGATATAACCCTGTGGTTCTGGAGTGAGGAGACCTCAGTGGTATATAAATTCCTAATTCATTTTTGACAACTACTGTGTGTGTATATATATATATATATATATATATATATATATATATATATATATATATATATATATATATATATATATATATATATATATATATATATATATGCGAATTTCCTGTCCACCTCTCTCCAATGTTTCCATACTACAATTTTAGCTACATGGATTTCAGATATGTCTCACCACTCAAATTAGTTTTTCTTATTTTGCCTCTTCCATCCTCCCTTTATTCTCTCTCAGTCAATCTATATACACAATATCCTATATCACATACCAGTCCCCACTTCAATAATATACAGAATATGATTGAATAACCCTTACTAAATGAAGGATGGGACCCACAGACCACCTAGTAACTAATGATGCTGACCCAGCATTTTAGAAGAATATGACCCAGTTACCCAATTTGTCATTGATTTCCTGACTCCCACAACCTTATCTTTTCAACTGTCCCTGATGTTGACATGTTTTCCAAATTCCTCCTCCCCACATCTTGCTAATTTGAAACCTGATAATGATAACTGTCGATTCTGTCATTTGGTCATACAACTGCAAAAGAAGGCACAGTGTAGAGAGCTATTTTACACATGAAACTGTGGCAGCTCCATCAGAATGTGTGGAGAGACAGAGGAGGGACTCTTTCATAATCCTCCACACTGTCCAGTTCACATCATTGTGTGCCGAAATGAAAAATTGCATGAGCTGTACTGTATTCCACTTGTTTTTCTATTTATTTGATGTAGGATTAATTCTGGAATGTTTTTATTTTTTAAAAAAAGAAGCTAAATTTCTTTATTGACACTTCGTCTGTATATCGCAAAAAAATGCTTTTTGTTACAAAAAGTGTCCCATCCTAACAAAAGTACACTTTTTGAAGCTTAGACTATGGACACTTTCTCTCAAATTTGATCAAAGTCTGTTAGTGTTGTTTTAGAAGAAAGTTGTTCAAGTTTTTTCCTTTATAAGCCTCCATGCTTTCTGTCAAATTAGAAGTTGTTTTCAGGTGGTTCTATTTTAATAACAGCTGCCACATTTGATGGCAGAGTGACATCATATGTAAGAAAATTTAAAGCCATCCATGGAAGAATGCTGTCAAATTCCAAGTCTCATCATCTTAATTCTGTAATACAAAATGAAAATGACAGCCGGCCTAATTTGGACCACAGTAACTGTACAACATCTGGTCTAGTTAAAAAGAGGGTTGAAAACAGATAAACTAAACATCAGGCACATTCTACCTAAACAAAATGAACTAAAATTTATTTTAAAGAAAAAAGATCTGTTGATATTTTGGGGATCTCTGAAACTTTGAATGAAAGAACAGATGATGATAAACTCAATAAAGATGGATTTTCTTCTCTGAGACATGACAGACATATGCTATCAACTATGCTATATGACACAATCTACAAACAGGAGAAGCTGAAAGCATATGGATCCAAATCAATTTATCACACTCTAAGCTTATCCTATTCTGTTCATTGTACAGACCACCAAATTCAAAAATTGATTGGATTGACAAGTTCGAAACTGAAGTGGTGAGAAATGAACAAGGGAAACCTAACTGGAATTGTTTATTTGGATTTTAAAAAGGCATTTGATCTTGTTAATCATTCCATCTTACTGTCAGAATTGAAATGCTACAAATTCCATGACAACAATATCCAGTGTTTAGCTTCATATCTACAAGACAAAACATAGCAAGTGTGCATTGGAATTACAACATCAAAAAAAGAAAGTATTGAGACAGGTGTTCCTTAAGAATCAGTCCTTGGACCTGTTATTTCTTGTCTTTATAAATGACATGCCCTTCATTACAAGTGTATCAAATGCTGACCTCTTTTCTGATGATTCTACACTTCATTCATCTGGATTCTCCATAAATGTTGTGCAATCAAACTTATGTAATGACTTGAACAAAATCTAAGATTGGTGTCATAAAAATTATATGCATATAAATGGAAATAAAACAAAATGTATGCTGAAGACAACTTTATAACAACAGGTACAATTAGGTAAAACACATTTAGATTTAACCATAAAAGGATGTGAAATTGAGAATGTAGCAAGTCATAAACTTTTCGGTGTTCATGTGAACAGATTTCTACAATGGAATGATGAAGTTGACAAAGTATATAAAGCTGTAAATTCAAAAATTACATTACTTTCAAAAATAAAGAAATATCTTCCTGTGGAAACAATTATTCTCTATTAAAATGCTTATATTTTGCCACTTTTTGACTACTGTGCAACTATTTGTGGAAACTTTTCCAAACAATACATGTACATGTATTGACTGACTTTCAAAACTACAAAAAAGAGCAACATAAATTATACTTTCAAAACTATTTGATGCATCAAGCAAGCCTATCTTCCATGAATTTGATATGGCTGGATCTATCTAGAAGGATTGATTACAAAAACAAAAAAAATATCTTCAGGAATTATTCGTAACAAACTTGTGTGAATATGAGTTAAGATCTGTTTGTAATGGGAATCTTTGACTTCCCAAGCCAAAGTTAGAAACCGTCAAAAAGTCTCTGCGATATTCACATGCTTTCGTATGGAACAGTATTCCTCAAAACATAAAAAAGACTGATAATTTAAAGTTATTTAAAGAAAAGTGTTATCTTACATATTTATTAACATCTGATTATGTTGTAAATATTGTATATAATCTGTCAACATTTTAAGCAAAAGGCCTCAATGAGAGTAGTATTGTACTTAGTTACCGTATATAAATAAATTATTATTATTATTATTATTATTATTATTATTATTATTCTGTTAAGCAGTTTTGTTAGACGAACTTGATTAACAGTTTATATTTTGGGTAATTTAAGCCATATTGGTTGGTGGATCAGCATCACTTGAACGAATTTGAAAGACCTTCATCCCATGGTGCTTTGCATCAAATTTGGTCAAATTCTGTTGAGCAGTTTTTGAGAAGAACTTGTTGAATTGTTTTTCCGATTTTAGTAATGGCAACCATATTTGATGGTGGAACAGCACCACATGAACAGATCTGAAAGACCTTCATCGCAGGGTGCTTTGCATCAAATTTAGTCAAATTCTGTCTAGCAGTTCTTCAAAAGAAGGTGTTTAAAGGTTTTTCTATTTTAAGTAATGGTGGCCATATTTAATAGCAGATAAGAATCATTTGAAAAAACTTAAAAGAGCCTCATCCCAAGATAATTTCTTTCACAATTGGTCCAATTCTTTTTTTGGGGGGGTGGGGGGTGGGGTGGGGGCTGGGCTATTGAGAATTTGTAAATTGCAACTGTAAACAGACAATGCATGATTGACTACACAAAATGGATGAAGCACCATACCCAGTGTTCTCCCCAAGGATTTTTACCATAGCGGTCCTGCTATACTATCATTTTAGCTCATGATGCTTTAGAACCTGCCACTACACTATGTGCTTGTGTCACTATGCTTTTATGCTTCCCGCTATCATTATAAAATTAATCTGTTACATAAACATTGTGTCACTTAATTCAAAGCCTTATTACTCAAATGACAGCTGTTCTTACCTCTTCCTGGGTATTTAATTAAGATAGTTCATTCACTCACTTGGTTATGTTTTTCTGTACCTGGTTTGACCAACTGTCGGGGACCGACCTTTGAAGTGGGTTTCGTTATTGCACTGATACAGACATGTGATCAGCCAACAATGATGGAGTCAACTGGTAGTGTGTGTTATATATATACATTTCAGTCATTTCCACTACAAGCTAAAAAAGTTACACACATTACATTTTAAGTTAAGCAAATTCTTGTGAAAAATGGACACACCACAAAAACATGAAATTACCCAGAGCCCGGCTAGTACCATGTTGGTCTGGTACAAAGAACAGAGATTGGTGTCACCAGTGGTGATTCCGATTCCACAAAGAATGTGCTTAAGAAACGAAAGATAGGGTTCAACACTAAATGGAAGACATCATATCCTTGCGTGGAATTTAATGAATCAGATAGTAACTTTTCCATATTGCTAAATTTTGGTTCAGATCTATCTTAGTTACCAACAAATGAGATCGGGTGGGGTGGGGGTGCAATTCCTTTGGCACTCTCACAATATAATATTTTTGCTTTTAGAATAGTAGCAGTAGCTGTGATTGTTGTTGTTCTTATAAATTTTTGGAAAATTTGACAAGGAGTGAAAGTTGAATTTTATTAACAAGTTGCTCTTATATTTACATAATATACTCTGTGCAAAAGAAAAAGTGTTTGATCAGTAAACTATAACCTATGTCAGTGCTGCACTAATAATTTCTCATTTCTCTTTTCTGTCTATCAAAGTAAGAAAAGGAGCAGTTTTATCTTATAATTTAATCGGTTTTGAAAACAGGTCAATAGAACATATTGGGTTATTATTTTGTTTATATATGAAATATTTCTCCAACAATAAACAACTAGCTTGCAACTGGAATGTAACATGATAAATTAAGTAGAGATATTTTTTCATCAGTTTATTGCTGCAATATGCATTATTTTCTTTCAGATCTTAACAGAGCACTTTCATGTGAAGGTGGAATGGCACAATTTATGGCAGCTCTTTGTCAATATCAAGGAGCCTATGTCCTTTAGACAGGCACTGGAAAAAATTGTCTCCCTGAAGACTGTACTCGCTTCTCTCAAACAATGCCAAAGCTGCCCTAATGCTAACTGTGTCTACAAAAGGTAAATGAAACGCTTTAAACTTCTGAACAATATTTTAGCTCTTTGACATTGATTCAATGAAAAAATTTAACAATGACAAACACACTGATATATTGTTCTTAATGGAAAGAATTATGTGATGATGATAGCACCCACTATGTGGTACATGACACATCTCCCTACAATGATGATGGTAGCCACTATGTGGTACATGACACATCTCCCTGCAATGATGATAGTACCCACTATGTGGTACATGACACATCTCATGCAATGATGATAGCACCCACTATATGGTACATGTCACATCTCCCAGTGATGATGATAGTTTTAATTGCACTTCTAACACATTGACTATATAATGCAAAGATAACAGGAGTTAAGCGTCTACCCAAAAGACATACACACAAACCAAGGTGGCCTGGGTGAGTATTGAGCCTGTGACCCTTGAATTATGAGTCCAATACTCTACCAACTGAGCTAATATGGCTCCTGTGATGATGTACAAGTATACTACATTTCATCCCTGAATCTCGAATGGTTAAAAATTATAAAGTGAAAGAGAATGTGTGATGACAATGTAAAATATTGTACTGTGACCTTGAACATGAAGATCCCAATGTTGTATACCACACCTTCTAGTGATGTATTAAGCATAAAGTTTCACCCCTAATCTCAAATGGTTTTAAAGTTATTGAGCAAACAGGGAAAGTGTGATGGAAAATGTAAAATATCATGTCACAACCTTGACATCGAATACAGCACCCCCAATGTGGCAGATGACACCTTCTAGTGATGATGTACAAGTATTCAAAGTTTCTTCCTTAATCTCAAAGGGCTTTAAAGTTATAGACCTATTTGAAACCCTTTCAGCCAATCAAATTTATAGACAATGTCACAGATCACTGAACAATTATCCTGATGATGAATGTATATACCAATTGCACGATTCTGCATGTAATAGTGCTAAGAAACTGAGCTAAATGCAAAGGTTAATGCAGGTCAAAAAAAGCTCAAAGTTTCACCCCAGATGGACCTAAATACATACAGATTTATTGAATGAGACAGCCATTGATCCATAAGCTGGATTTGATTTGCAAAACAGCCAAAAATGTGAGCAATCTAATCTTTTCAATTTTAGTCTGAAACTGATTAACTTGGTAATTTGTGCCACCACAACATGGAGTAAAACTTAATTTCTATATCAAATTTGATCTCAAAGCTTTCACTTGAAATGACAAAATAAAACCGGGTTCATACAATCCCAGATAGTTGTTTATCTAAGACTGTTCAACAAGTGTTTTCAAGGACTTCCAAAATTATTTTTTCTTCTGGAAACCTAACTTTCTCCATACATTACTTTGTTTATCACTTCATAAATTAAAAAATAGATACACAAGTAGAAGAAAAAACAATTGGTGTGTAACTAGAGCAAACAGACTATTCCACCTGGTAACTACCCATGTCATATGTCATTCGATCCACCCAATTTTAACCCATTTTATGTATTTATCTATTCATTCATTTTGGAAAATATGTAAATGAAAATTCCGAATTTAAAAAGTGAAATATTTTATGAAGTTTTAGTGTTATGTACTCCCAAGATAAATTCAAGGAATCATGAAAAATTCAAGGAGCATGTCAAGAAACTTAAGGACTTTTCAAAGATAAAACTAAGATTTTTAAAATTCAAATAGTTCTCAAAGCAACCCCTCGAATTCAAGGATTTTTCAAGGTTGTACAAACCATGGGTAACAATCAAACCTGCCCAAGGAAAATATTTGCACCCATTCCCAGTAACTCATTATTAAAGTCATCATGATACATAAATCAGAGCAGGACTTGCTTGAACTAAGATACTTACAAATGTACATTGGGCAGTTTTTGCAACACACTGCCAACACTGGAGATAAAGGCCACATTAATATTTTTTATTTTATGAGGAAACATCAATAAAATGAACAAGCTTTTGGCAAGTTATTTTCCATAAAAGGTAGGATTACTACATAACAGAACCATATGTTATGTTTTTCGATCTTAAGACCCTTACACATTAAAAGTTCTGACCTTTGTAACAAAGCCATAAAAGTATTTTTTTTTCTCTGTATGACTTGCAACGAGCAGATAAATGACATGGATATGATTGTATTGGCTAAATATTTGCCCAGGACACTGGTTAGAACAGCATCGGAAATGCCCAAACCTTTATATTTACAATTGATATATTTTCAATACTATTTCATGTGAAAAAATACATACCTCAGCTTCTCTCCTCCGGGCCATAGATCTCGTTACAACCATACTGCTCACTCCACTACTGCAGCGATAGTAATTCCTCAAGGGAATGACCATTGTTGCAATCACGTCAATTTCTATCTAAATCTTAGCACTAAGGAGGATTTCAAGCACTGCTCTCTCAAATGTATAAACGTATTACTGAAAAAGAAAAAAAAAATATAAAGTACAGCAATACTGCATTGAGAACTATTTGAGAAGATGGAAGAAGAAAGAGAAAGAAAACCATTATTATACAATTATAGACTGTGCCACAGACCTAGTCACAACCCGACTGCATATGCCGCTGCTGCAGTGATAGTAGTTCCTCAAGGGAATAACCATGCTGCCACTACATCTATTACTATCTAAATAATCTCAAAGTACAATATTATAGTTATAGAATTTTATTTAGGTGAATAACAAGGTTTATGAACCAGTAAACCTCATACTGATGGATGAGAAGCAGAGATGAATATGACCGGTTTACTTGTCCATGAATCTTCATCAAAACCAAGGTCTGCAATTGTTTTTTTTTTACATGATTTAGAGACAAAATTAAAAAATCTGCTTTAAAACTGTACAAATGCCATTTCAATTACCGGGTAGCTAACGCTAAGAACTGAACATATGACATCACATACAAGTCAATATATGATCATGTGACTTGAAGAATAACCGTGCAACATGGGGAAATATCAAATCATGTGACATGTCGTCCAATAAAAAACTATTGCTCACAGAAATTGAGTTATTGTTTTTTTTTTTGTTATTGTCATCATCATCATGATCATCATCAAAAACAACAAATGGTGCCATTGAACACTCAGACTAAAACAAAAAATATGAAAGTTTCCGGTCTGCCAACCGTCCCTGTATCTTATTGCCGACCCTAGCACTTTTTCCCCACCCCCCACCCCAATATTTTTTTAAAAACAAAATAAATGAAATCACATTGTCAGAATTGATTTGTGCATCTAACTGAACCAGTTTTTCCAAGTACTTTCAAGCACTTGAAATGTTATTTGATTAATATTTGTTTTGTTTTTTTTAAATACCTACCTGCCTACCCTAATTTTAAAACCAGTGCAATATAAAACATTTTTTAGTTGGCCTCACATTCAAACAGCACTATAATGCTTGTGAAACATGCATACTTGACTGCCAAAAAAAAGGAAAGAAAACAAATCTAAGCCCAGAGAGTTAAAAACTTTGTGAAAAGCAGAAAATTTGCTTTATAGGAACCAAATCAACTCATTCACACATACCTTCCTCATACATGCCATAACACAATGTATTATGCGAAAAACACAATTTTTGACTCCCCAACCCCTGGACATGGTTGTGATTAAAAAGTCTGAATTTTCAGTAATATTAGCAACAAAGAGAGAGAGAGAGGGAGACCTAACTTGACCATCACAATATATGCCTCCAGCCTGTAACCTGTAGTATGGCTGTTTAGGAAAAGATGTCTTAATATCATTGCATTACATCCGGTTATCCTTCAGAGGTACAAGTCAACAATCAATATGGTAAAATACAATATAGCAGAACTAGAAACAACTAGAAACAATTACCTACTCAAGTACCTAATTACCACCACCACCACCACTGACAACAGCAACAATCTAGTACTTTCCTAGTCTCTCTTTCTCCTATATTTTATATCATCATAATCAAATCATTAATCAACACAACATAAACAATATCATCATATCATCATCACATCAACGACAATTTATCATCAACATCACAATCATCACAAAAATCAACATTTAACAATGAACAAATCATCATCACTAAACAAGTAATCAGCACAACATAATAACTATGTGAATTTGCTACCATCATCATTATCATCATCATGACCATCATTATCATAATTATGTAGCTGAAACAAAACTTCAGTAATGTAAAGGACCAACCATTTACTCCTCCAAGGGCTCTACGAGTTCTGAGAAAAAAAATTCTGACCCTCAAATAGCTTGAAAAAACCCCCACTCTTGTTCTGATTTGCAAAAAATCTAAATCCGTCATATTTTGTTGGGAATTTTTTTTATCTTGAGATAAAGGAAAAAATGTTTATCTTCATACAAACATTAAATAGTCGGTCCCGAACTATTGGTACTCTGCCAAAATTGAGTGTGCATGTATTCCTTTATAGAGGTTAGCAATGTATGGAAATTAAATAGAAAAAATATAAATATTTTGTCATTTTTTCAACTTACCAATTTGGCTGGTGATTTAGAAAGGGTTGGTTTAAGATCTGACAACATTGTGCAAATCATCCATTACAAGACATCTGCCTTTTATGCTCATTTTTTTTTCTCTTCATGAGATATATACTTAATATTAAAAAACTGAACACCCTCTGATCATCATGTTTTTGTTCTGGACATACTCCTAATGCACAAGATTGATGCACCATTATGTATATTGTAATGGATATGTGCAGCTTCTCTAGTGAGACTGATAAAATTATGCCTCTGGTGGAGACCCTGATGCAAACGTGATGTCATAGCCATCTTTTCCTAAAGCAGCCATAAATAAACAGTAAAAGTATTGCTTAGAGCTCTTCTAAACCTATCCTCAGTTGTGATAGCGGCAATTAAAAGCTAAGGTGGTCAGTGATAAACAGACAAAATTTCACAGATTACTTAACTGGCTGATAATAGCTAGGGTGATGTATCAAAAGTTATTACATATCAATGCCCTGAATTAGAATGTTTAAGCCATCTTTATTAAAGATTATTGGCAAGTTCATAAACCGTGACAATGTTTCTTTAAGTTGGATTTTCTCCATATATAAAACACATTATTATTTTGGTAGTCGGAAGGAAAAATGTTGAAACAGTTTTAATTCTGAGAAATATAAGCCATCTGTGAAGCAAGTAAGGCTCAGCAAAACTAAATTTTAGAACTCTGGTTGATGGAGTTTAACTTTGTGAATCACAGCAGAAATGGAGAACATTTTATTCTTTGGACATACTGCAAACACCATATTGACATTAGTCATTCTGCTTTGCATATACTGCAAACACCATATTAACAGTATGATTCTGGTGTGTGACATCTGCCCACATAGCAACACCACCCAGCCTCGGGACAATGCATGAATGCAGAGATCAATCCTAAAAGTAACTAACAGGTTTAAACAATCATCAACAGAGACCATGTCACAAGAGCTGATGTTCTTTTCTGCAATTTCATTGCAGAACACATGCCGTTTTCAGTTGCTGATAATTTTTCAGACCTAAGTAAGAAAATGTTACATGTACATGTATCAGTAAGAAATCCAGTTGCAAAAGAACAAAAGCAGTGACTATCATAAATAATGCAATTCCACCAATGTTTAACAAACAAGTAACCGAGCTATGCCAAAATAACAATTTATCTGTTCTGATTGATGAATGTAACGACAAAATATAGAACCATTTACATTGGACTATGTTACAGAGCATTAAGTTAACAAAACATTGGAAAACCTGAATGTAAACAAGGCTAAAGCATTAGGTGGAATTGGACCCAAAATACTTAAATTGTCTGCACCTGTGGTAATCATGTAAATTATTCATTTAATCAACATTATTGCAACTATGGAATATCCTGACCTGCTTAAAATTGCAGAAGTTACACCTATTTGTAAGAAAGGTGACCAGGAAAATCCAGAAAATTACAGACCAATATCTATACTACCCACTCTTTCTAAAGTAATAGAAGAACAAGTAGTCAATTCTATATATTCTTATTTAAATCAAAATATGCCGTTACATAAGGAATAGTCAGGATTTTGACATGCACACTCATGTCAAACAGCGTGAACTAAAATTACTGATGTATATATTGAGCAAAATGAACAAAGGAAACCTAACTGGAACTGTTAACTTGGCATTTGATCTTGTTAATCATTCCATCTTACTATCAAAATTTAAATGCTATAAGTTTCATGACAAAATTATCCAGTGGTTAGCTTCATATCTACAAGAGAGAACACAGCAAGTGTGCATAGAAGTACAACATCGCAACCAAAAATGATCAAAACCAGTGTTCCCCAAGGATCAGTCCTTGCTTGGAACTCTTTTTTCTTCTCTTCATAAATGATCTACCCTTCATTACAAGTGTATCAAATGTTGACCTCTTTGCTGATGATTCTACACTTCATTCATCTGGATTCTCCATAAATGTTGTGCAATCAAACTAATGCAATGACTTGAACAAAACTGAAGATTGGTGTCACAAAAATGATGTGCATATAAATGGAAATAAAACAAAATGTATGCTGATGACAACTTCACAACAGGCACAATTAGGCCAAACACGTTTAGATTTAATCATAAAAGGATGTGAAATTGAGAATGTAGCAAGTCATAAACTCTTAGGTGTTCATGTGAACAGATTTCAACAATGGAATGATGAAGTCGACAAAGTATATAAAGATGTAAATTCAAAAATTACATTACTTTCAAAGAAAAAGAAATATCTTCCTGTGGAAACAAGGATTCTCTGTTATAATGCTTATATTTTGCCACTTTCTGACTGTGGTGTTACTATCTGAGGAAGTTGTTCCAAACGCAATATTGAAAGACTCAAAACGATAGAAAAAGAGCAGCATGAATTGTACTTGGAAAACCATTGGATGCATCAAGCAAGCCTCTCTTCTGTGAACTGAAATTGCTCGACTTGTCTAGAAGGATTGATTACAAGGGAGACTATAAGACCGTCACTATTTTGATCCATGCATATGACCATGCCGGGAAGTAAGTTTGTCATCTACCTTCATGAAAACCCATGATTTATTAATCTAACTAGGATGGCCATATCTGGCCCTCATCACAGCAGTGCAGATGTAGAAAGGTTATTTTCTATGCTGAGAAAAATTCAACAAGAGATTCTGGGAAGTTTGAACAACAGTACCATCCATCTCAAATGAGTGCAAAGATGAACACAACATTTGCATTGCCTTCAAACCCCCTAATAAATTACTGACAGCAGCAAAAACTGCCTTTAATTAAAACTATGCTATGCAGTCCAATGGATTTTAAAGACAGAAATTCTGTGTATTTTTTATTTAATGTCCATGTGGTTGGGATTATGTGTGTGCACATAAGCGTGTTTATGTTGTGTGGTGATGATATTTAACGGTGCGAAGACTCCCAACTATTTTTTTTATTAAAGTGTTTTAAATGCTTCAAAGAATTTATTGAAATTTTAATTTCCACATTTTATATAGGCTCGTATGAAAAGATAGCTTATTCTCAATTGGATGACTTGCATTTTTGAGGTCACATGCACTGATCCACCTTGGGGCATCAAAACACTTTCGGAGTCACAAAAAGGCATAACACAGTCTGTCTGGGAATATGACAGGTACACTTCCTAGTCTTGTTTATGTCGAGTGATTTTTGCACAATCATGCTGGCAAGGCCTTCACACACCCACCCAACCCCAAAAATAAAAAAAAGCTCAAATATTTGTTTAAAAAAATCATATTTGCATAAAATAGTAGCACGAGTTTATTGGGATGGACAGAACAACAGGGTACAGATGTATGGACATAAGTATGGTCTGGGACTAGATATCATAAGGAAGAACAACAGGGTACAGATGTATGGACATAAGTATGGTCTGGAACTTGATATCATAAGGAGTCTGTGGAAAGCATGTGTCAGTGTGTCTTTCTGTTGAAAAGAAATAGCAATAAAACGATTTTAAAGATAGCATATTGAATGTTAGATTGGCACCATTTTTGTTTACTAGATATCACTAGAAGTCTTTTGGTGAAAACCCCATATCAATATGACCATCCATTTAGGAGTTGCAATAAAAAAAAATAAAGATGGCCACTGTGGCAGCCTTATTGGAAGTAAGATCAGCACAATTTTTTTTTGACATTCTAACTACTGTGGCCATTGCTTGTTTGACCCGAGACATAGATGTATCTGGTTTGGCACTCCATCTCAGCAATGCAAGTGCAGAAAGAGCATGTTCAATACTGAGAATAACTGAAAAACTTTAAACAATTATATCATCCGGTCTCTAAATAAGTGCAAAGATGAACATTTTTCTTAAAACCAGGATATATTTTGTTCCTTTTATCTCAAGAGAAATTTTTCCTTAAAGTATTATGATGGATATAATAAGGTCTATTTTTCTGCAAATCAAGGCATCTGGTACCTCACTTTTTTTTTTTCTTCCCAAAAATATCCCAGACCTCCCTCTTCCCTGGTACACTGCCAAAATGAATGACACGCACATCATTTTCCAACCCTCCACTGAACTGCTGATAGCAGCAAAGTCTGCATCTAGTTAAGACTTTGTGTAATTTTTATTTAATACCGATGTAATTGTGATTGTGTGGCTCTGTACACATACTAGCAACAGACGCCGCCGCTAGAGGGCACTAGCGATCAAGATTAACTTTTTCTCAAAATGAAAACCTCATTACACCTGGTACTTTCTCTGCTTTTGTATGTAAAAAGCCGACATTATTTAGCATATATGACATTGGGCCTTTTCTACAACATACATGTATCTGGCAAAAATAAACGAAAACGGAATTTTTCAAAACGCAGAAAAACCAAATAAAGAACATATACGCTTGCCTATGCCTCCTTTTTAAATACTTTGGAGTTCTTTTTACGAGAATAATCGTAAAATGTGTGCAAATATTTGTTGAAAACCCACGCATTACGTCTTTTTCAAAGGTCATCCATGCCAGCACAAACGGTAACTCCTCAGATGTGAAAACTGACCCAAAAAACCTTATCATAACTAAATTCTAAAATGGCAATTGTTATTTAATAAATTGTGATTTCAGATCAATGTATATATGTACAAGAACACTAATGTATTTGCACTACTGCTTTTAAGAGTAACATACAATTTAAACTTGTGTACAACTCATGATTTTGGTATTTCATCCAAAAATGTTAGCAGGGCGCATGATAAAAAGGAACAGAAAGGCTTCGAAAGTACACGGAACATAGAAAAAGTGAATTTATTCTTTAAGCTGAATGTTCACAAAACATTTATATATAAACATTTATATATAACCATATGTAAGAAATATGCAACTTTCAGCATGAAATAACATGTCAAGAATTTGCAAAAAGTGACCCAAGACCAATATAAACAATGGTGGATGGTTCATGTGTTTGAATGCTTCCTGTGAATTTATTTGAAAAGATATCATAAAGATTGGTTCATTTTTGAATTATGCACACTCAAATTTTGCAGAAAACATTCCATTTTAAGAGCAACATATAATTTCAACTTGTGTCCGACTTAAAAATATAGTATTTTAGGCAAAAATGTTAGAGGGGGTGCTTGATAAAAAGACAAAAGGGGGCTTCCGAATTACCTGGAACATAGAAAAAGTCTATTTATTCTTAAAGTGGAATGTTCAGAAAATATTTCTAAATAAACATATGTAAGAAATATGCAGATTTCAACTTGAAATAACACGAAGTCAATTTGCAAAAAGTGCCAATGATCAATATTAAAAATGGTGGTTGGTACTTGTGTTTGAATGCTTCCAGCTAATTTTTTGGGAAAAGATTTCATAAAGATGGGTTCATTTTTTAAATCTGCACACTCAAATTATGCGTGCGTGTAATGATCGTTGACAGTGCTTTGCCTACCAACTAGTTTGCTAAAAAGTATTAAATGCTTCAGAGAAAACATTTTGTTTCCTTTATTAACCTGTCATTTAATATAAGCTTATATACGTTGATAACTTATTCTCAATTATATGACGTAGTTTTTTTGGTCACGACATTTAATCTCCCCCCCCCCCCCCCATTCCGGGACCACAAGCCACATTTTTAGTCGCAAAAAGCTTCCAACACTGCCTGGAAGATTGGCAGGTACGCAAAAGGTAGGTTGTACAATGTAAATATAAGCCTCATGTTATGCTGCAATCGCAGAAATATCCCACCCCTTAAAATATTAAATGCTTCTTAAATGTATTCTAGCCATTTTGGTTGCGCACTGGCATTGTAAAAGAAACAGATCTTTACTTACCAGCTCAGAACTTGAAATCCGACGAATTCCGGTTTACACGGACTTATCTAGCCTCTCCAAGACCACGTGATCAATTAACCATAGTGAGTGCCATTGTAATGATTTCTACGAGAAATATAAAATGTATACTACTCATGTTAATTAGGACATGCACGGGCATAACGAGACGTATGAACAAGATTCACTCGTGCAGGTAAAACGTCCGACTTTACACAGTTTACTGCCTACGGCGAGGATAAATGATGATTGCAAATCGTCTGTCCACAGGAACCGACATATACACATTAGTCTGGTTCTGCTTCGCATGCCTACGTATTCGGCTGCTAGAAGAAGTCACGTGAACCCCTACCTTTACATTGTCATATGATCAAAACAAAATGGCTGCATATATAAAAAATGGAGATTCTTTCGGTAATCAAACCGTGGCAAATTTATTCCTTCAATTATCTATTCATTACTGACACAGTGCGAACTTTACTAATACTGTCAGTTTGATCTATACCAGTCGTTATCTTGTGTTTAAGCTTAACCAGCAATTTGGTCATATAATTATTTTTACAAATATTTTCACTTGTCGGTCAAGATGAACTTTGACGAGGGAATGAAGTACAGACGACGACGCTTTTTTTTAATATTGCACATTCTCCAATGCGTCATCTCAGATATTCCTTCTCTAATCGATTCCTTGATAAAGTTTACGTCAAAATTAATATAAGGTGATAGATCACAGCCTTAATTTTGCCAAATATTAAGACCAAAATAGAATTGAAAGCTACTGTGTCATTAGAAAACACAGGAACATGTGTGGTGGTGATGTTTGTACATTTATAAGAAATGACATAGCCTTTTCTACTAAACCAGATTTGCAGCATGAGGTCCTAGAAGCTCTTTGGTTTGACTTATTATTACCCAAATGTAAGCTTACAGTTGTTGGTACAGTACTTGTTATAGAGATCCAAAGCAGAATGATTTAGTTTGAAGAAACCTTAATAAAAATTAGATCAGACTGTGAACTCCAATTCTTAAGTGACTTCAGTATTTGTTTTTTTGAATACAATGTCAGCAATATGTAAAACATATGTTAATTTAATAAAAATGTTTGGATTAAGTCAAATTATCAAGGATTTTACAGGATTAAGTCAAATTATCAAGGACTTTACAAGAGTTAACAGATTGAGTTCAACATTATTCGATCATATTTTATGTAATAGACCAGAAAATAAATTGTCAACCAGGGATAATCCCTATAGGTATTAGTGATCACTTTCTTACCTTCTGTACTAGGAAAATAGTTGAAGGACAAATCGGAAAACATAACGCAGTAAAAATCAGAACTATGAAGAGCTACAGTAAAGACGGGTTTATTACAGAATTGTTACAGATTAATTGGCCTGATCTCTTTAGCTTTGATGATGTTAACGCAGTATGGATCAAACTTAGAGATGTGTTTATAACAGTTCTCAATGGGATTACTCCAATTCTCAATGAGATTGCTCCAATTAAAGAAGTTAGATTAAAACAAAAAAGAACCAATTATATCTACTGAAATTTTGGAAAAATTAAATATAGAGATCAGCTTTTGAACATTTATAGGAAAGATAAAAGTAAATGTTGTGTATAAAAAAATTTGCAAAGTTAGAAATCAAGTGCATAGAAATGTTAGAGAGGCAATATCTAATTATTTTTGTAAAAAAGTTGAGAATAAAAACAACCCAAAGAAACTAGCAACAGTTAAAGTCACTCAGTTATACTTCTAAATCAAAAGATAATGCTAATATTGTACTGACTGTGATATTGCAAATCATTTTAATACCTTCTTAACTAATGTAGCATCTATTCTCTTGGTGAAATTACCACAACCTTCAAATACACTTGCAACAGATTCAGCCATTTTTAAAGAGTTTTACAGGGCAAGAAATGTTTATAATTACACATGCCAACTTCAAACTGTAAGTGAGGACTTTGTTTACAAAGGATTGAGTAACCTTAATCCATGTAAAATACAGGCCCTGACAACATCCTAGCATAGTTTATAAAAGATTATGTCAGTATTTTCACATTCCAATTACTTACATTGTTAACTTGTCTGCATCAAGTGGTATTGTGCATGATGAACTGAAATTAGCTAGAGTTAGTCCTCTTTACAAAAGAGTAGTAAAGATGATGCAAACAATTACAGGCCTGTTAGTATACTCGGTATTGTGCCCAAGATTCTGGAAAGAGCAGTTTATGTTCAACTTCAAAACTTTTTCACTAAGAATAACTTAATTTATGAACTACATTCAGGTTTCATGGGATTGTACTCTACTAATACATGCTTGATACATCTTTTTTATTATATTAAGGTACAAATGGGAAAAGGTTTCTGCAGTGGAATGATCATGCTTGACTTAGAAAAAGCATTTGACACAGTGAATCATGAAATATTTTGTAATAAATTGGTAGGATTAGGAGTTATGTCTGTTGAATGGTTTGAATCATATCTAAGAAATGGACAACTTTTGACAATTTCGATATCTGGCGAAACAATGAGGTGGATATGTTTAGATTACATATGTAAGCTATGCTATCAGATATTAAGTTTGCAGCAGACATCAGTAGATGTGGTCCAATATTATCTAGGATTGTTGATTTTGTTGCAGTAGTTTGCAAAAATTTTAAACTTTTTCATTTGGTATTGCAGAGCTAAAAAAGTTTGTGTCAGCTGGAATTCTTTATGAATGGAAATTTCTTAGTTCATCGTGATTGGAGTTTACAATGGGTTCCTTAATTCTGGAACCTACGCTGACAAAAATTCATTGAATGTATTTGCTATTTCAACATCCTCATCAATAATCTGACCTTTCTGGCTAAGTCGTTTCAAACGCTGATAAGTCATACCTTTTAAAACAAAGCAAATCAAGAGAACGGAGTTCAATGATATTTTACTAGAATGAATTGTTTTTACTGATACTTCTTAATTCTGAAATCATCTTTTAAATTTGTTTCACTTAATTGTAATTGCTTAGCTTCGTCAAATGTATCATTTTAATTTGGAAAATATACCCTGCCTCAAAATCTTGATCCCTCAGGACCCCATTGGAAATAAGTTTTGCAAACTGTTATGGGTCATTCTTGGTGGACACTATTTTCTTTGTATGTATGTATGTAAATATGTATCACAACTGTTTATTATGCTGTTATAATGTACTGTGTCAATGTTATTTAATTGTTATATGTATTAATGTATTACTACTTGTTATTTGCTGATCCTACCTAAACAAATGTATTATTATTATTAAAAATATGTGAACATTACGCATTTGAGAATGATATCATATATAATACTCAAAAATCGGTCTGCATGGTTTTTCAGTCAACTGCTGTCAAATTACCATCTCCTCCCTCTGTAATTCTTAACAGCCATGCTCTTGCATATGTCGACAGTTATACGTATTTGGGTCATATGCTAAAATCCAACTGGTCAGATGATGAAGATATGATGAGACATTACAGATTTCTGTGTACTAGAACAAACATGCTTTTACGTAAATTTAGAAATTGTTCTGTGAATATCAAGATTAGATTATTCAAATCTTATTGTTGCACAATGTACTGTGCTCCTCTGTGGACAAACTTTAGTGAATGTATAAAAAGAAAACTAGTTACTGGCTATAATAATAGTCTTCGTTTACTACTAAGCCTTCCAAGATGGAATAGTGCCTCTACCATGTTTGTAAACTCTAATGTATTTAGTTTTGAAGAATTAATGAGAAAGTATGTGTTTTCAATGATGACACGAATATCAAATAGTAAAAACTGTATCTTGAAATCGTTGTGGAACTATGATATTCATTTAAGTTCTCAGATTATAGATAGATGGAACAAATTACTATTGAAATGTCTCACATGATTTTATTCCTAACAATGACAAACACATTCTGTAGTTGTAGATGGGTTTGTATATTTGCACATAAGACACCTATGAACTTCTATATTTTATATTCTATTTTATTGTATATTTTAATTTAGATGTATGGACCATGCAGTCTGAAATAAGGAATTCTTATCTTATCTTATTATTATTATTATAATAACCCATTTGTATCAGGGGGTGAGGATAATGATTGTTTTGCAAATATTGCACATTTCAGACTGTCATCTACAAAATTCTATTTACAATTGATTCCTTGATCAATTTTACCTCGATGTTGATATATGTTTCCAAGTCTTATTTTTTTAGAGGTAGACAAGTTAGTAAATACTATAATTAGTGTATCATGATAGTTTAGTGTATAATGGGTGGTGCATCTTTTTTTAGTTTGTGTGGCAAAAAATGTCTGATTCTTTGCAGATCATTACCAGTCCAAAAGTATATAGTTCAAGCAAAGAGTTGATGACATAACCACATTTAATATTTTTTCCTTGTCTTTGAAGCTTAGGTCAGGCATTATTAGCTCATTCTTGTTGTCACTGATGTTGAATTAAGGCATATGTGCCATCATAAATTACATACAGAGACTTCAAAGGATTTTAATGAAGAAGAATTCCTAAATGACCTGCGACAAGAACCACTGTTTAGAAAATATTAACAATTGCAACGTTGCTGTGGAAATGTTTTATAATCTCTTCAAGAAAATCATGAATATTCATGCACCACTAAAAACAAAGCAAGTAAAACAGCAATGAAATTAAACTGGCTTTCACCTGAAATCAGAGACAAATTTCATAAAATCAAAGATGGGGAAAACTACAGGAAATGGAGGAATACAGTTACAGATATGATTGGAATAGTCAAACAGACATACTACAAACAAGCCATTGAGAAAAATAAAAAATCTAGTAATGTGTGGAAATATCTAAATGAACTAAATTCCAAAAAGTCGCCTGTTCCTCCCAGTATTATCAGATATAATGGTCATAAAGCGACTTCTGTGCAGGATATTGTAGATTCATTCAGCAAGTATTTTAGTAGTATATCTGGTGAATTTCAAAGAAAAAGTGAGAACTTTGATCCTACTGTTCTAAATGAGAACCTAAATGATAAACTACAAAATATAGAACAATTTCAATTGGACTATGTTACAGAGCATGAAGTTTACAAAACATTGGAAAACCTAAATGTAAACAAAGCTACAGGATTAGATAGAATTGTACCTGAAATACTTAAATTGTCTCCACCTATTGTGTCACTATTGGAGGAAATTGTTCTAAACATAATATTGACAGACTTTCAAAACTACAAAAAAAAAGCAGCATGAATTATACTTGGAAAACCATTGGATGACCAAGCAAGCCTCTCTTCTGTGAACTGAAATGATTTGACTTATCTGTAAGGATTGATTACCAAAAAAGCATTTTAGTGTACAAGTCTCTTCAAGGAATTGCTCCAAAATATCTTCAGGAATTATTTGTAGCAAACTCATCAGAATATGGATTAAGATCTGTTTGTGATGGGAATCTTCAACTTCCCAAGCCAATGTTAGAGACATTCAACAAGTCTCTGCAATATTCACATGCTTTCGTATGGAACAGTATTCTCCAAAACATCAAAAAAAGTGATAATCTAAAGTTGTTTAAAGAAAATTTCAATTTTTCTTACATGTTTAACAACATCTGATTATTGTCATAATACACAGACACTTTATATTATGTTTTAAATATTGTATATAATATTTCCACATTTTAAACAAAAGGCCTCAAGAGAGTAGTATTATACTAATTGAGTTGCCTTCTGTAAATAAAGTATTATTATTATTATAAGTGTTGATATTTAGGGATAATTCTCTAATATTGTTGAGTAATTAAACTTTATGAGTGCATGCTAAGCCATTAAAGCCAAGGCCATGCTACAAAAGTCATATAATTGCATCTGGTTTCATTTCCATGCAGTCCTCTGTCAAGTTAACATCACTTTAGCCATTTGATTTGTTCTTTTTGTTGTTGTTTCAGGAATTATTGATTGGTACATCCTGATAAATGTCTAAGTGATTCACACGTGGCTTGCCAAATCAATAGCATAGTTGATATGTTAGTTGGTATACATGCAGTGCTAAACACAACATGATTGAGTAATTAACAAAAGTTTTGATATGCCTAATTTTATTGTCATGATAAATAAACAACACCTATCTAGTCAATCACCTCTAAGCAAACAATAGGTCCACCAGAATACTCTTTGGCTACTAGTTGAATGAAAATTTTGGCTTTGAAATTTGTTTGGTTCATTTATTTTGAGGAAAAACTCTTTGGAGAAAATCACAATGACCTATTTTGCATAATTTTTGGATTGTTTGGTTTTTGTATTTAACTCTTAGCTTCTGAGATGTATCATGTACAACCACATAGCTTGCAGATATGTAATCCTTTTCTGTTTTTATATAGAATAGGTATGGTGTGTGTTTTTACAGATCTTTATATAATGGGAGTTTTTCTATATGCTCAGGAGCTTGGTGCAGATCACAGCATGCCAGGGTGAAATGCTTTTTCCCTTCTGCATGTTTGGCCAATGATGAAAACACCACCATTAGTGATGTGTCCAACAGCTCAACCAAAAAAGAAGTATCAACTCAGCATGATGATATTTATACTTGCACAGTATCTACACAAACAGACCCTGCCTTACTTGTCTTGGACCTAAGGTATATATAAGACTGTTCTTAAAATACCATTTTATTCTGTTTCAGCAGATAATATGTTACATGCTTTGAAGCATACAGTCAGTCTGGAGAGATGGCTTGACATAAGCTACTATACCTCAGGTGGCAAGAGTCATAACAGCAGAAGTAAATTTGCTCTAGAGATCTTGCACTTATTATGCCATCAGCAAGCATCATGTTTTTTGTGCACTGCATATCAGAGTATATACGGCCTTTATATCAACATCGGGGGGGGGGGGGGGGGAAAGATAGTCATATACCAGCAGACCTACTCATGGAACACCTTGTCAAAGGATAAAAAAAGATTCTCCAAGGACTGGGTCCAATGAACAAAGACAAAAACCTTCTGGCCAGATCTAAAGCATTAGCTGTCATATACAACATTTCTGATAATTTTGACAGTGTAGCTGATGTAAAGGTGATGGCAGGCAACCACAAACAGAGAAACTCTCATCCTGGCGAGTTGAAAATGGTACATGATCTGTGACAAGTCAAACCTTTGGTACCACATCTAGGCAGGTTTTCAGTGCTCACAGAAGTGTTCAGACACCAGCAGATTAAGAAAACGGCTTTCTTGAATTTGAGTCCCGGATTGACTATCACAAATTTAGACTGGATTTTAAATCTGGAAAGCAATATTTGAAGAGTAACATATAATTTCAGCTTGTATGTGACTCAAGAATATAGTATTTCATTCAAAAATATTAGGGTGGCGCATTGTAAAAAAGCACAGTAAAAGCTTCAGAAGTACCTGGAACACACCAAAAATTAACATATTCTTAAAGTTGAATGTTCACAAAAGATTTCTATATAACCATATGTAAGAAATATGCAAATTTCAGCATGTAATATAAAAAATGGTGGATGGAACATGTGTTTCAATGCTTCCTGTGAATTTATTTTAAAAGATATCATGCAAATGGGTTAATTTTTTAATTCTGCACACTCAAATTACGCAGAAAACATTCCATTCTCATTTATTTTATAATTTTGAAAAAATCATCCCCTGTTGCTACCAACAATGTAAAATGTACCTCCTGGTATTTATAATGTGGGAATTTGACATCTTACTTCCAGCACAAATGGTGTTGTGTCGTATGGTCCCCAATTAACTGACCAGGGAACCGGGGGCCACATTTTCAAGAATACATGTATCTCGCACACTTGGCACCCCATATTGACACTGTTGCACAGATTAAAGTGTAATTGCTTTGCTTTATTCTGACAATACTTACTCTGATGTCTTTTTCCTGATGGAATCAAATCCTGACACAAGCAAGTGGATGCGTTTTCAAGTTCCATTGACACACATTTCTATTAGTTGAATTGTTATGTTAGCCGAGGAATGCCAAAGTTGGTTGAAGATGGTGTAAGTTTCTTTAACAAGATGAAGGAAAGCACACTAGTGTTAACAAACATGATTAGATAGCTTCATTGCATTAAAGAAACTTTCTCCAACTTCAACCGACTTCAGCATTCCTTAGCTACCATCACATTTCAACAAACCAAGAAGACATAATGATCTGTGTGATATCTAGATAGTAAGCAATGCAGCGTGGTTTCATTTATTCCAGTGTTTGTGAGGTGCTTTTTTTGTTTCCTATAATTTTCCTCATAAGCTTCGTCTCCATCCATCAAAACCAGGCCCTTCATTATAACTTTTTATTTAACTAATTATATACGTCAGATAAACCTCTTATTTTTATTGAATTAAATCTCTGCCTCTTAATTTCGTTAGGTAGCAACTTGAGTTTAAGGAAATGAGCTATCCTTCTTTTTCTTCTCTCCATTTCTCATTCTACTTTTAGACCTTAAACTGTCTGTCCTCATATTTCTCCAATATCTAAATTTGATCGCCAAATACCATTTTGAATAGAAATAAACCTGGGTTAGAATAGCTTAAATACATTGGGATTATCTGAAGGCTTGACTCCATCGGTTCATACACCCATAAGCTATTGACTTTACTGACATGCATCAGCACCCGTATGTTTACTGCTTATTGAGGTAGAGAAAGCCCTAAATATAAGTTTTTAAAGAGTTGCCCCTGTTACAATGATAATTGATTGACAATAAAACTGTTATGGCCTTTAAATGGTAATAAAAGATGTGACAACAAACAAGCTATGGCTCTGTGAATGCTAACATCATTTGTATTGTTATCTTGTTCATTCTATTTTATTTCTAAAGGAGATATGCAACATATTTAGTTCTAGATATCAATTCTGGGTTTTTTTTCTCTGTGCTGTTTCTTTTTTCCGGATCAGTAATTACAACTGTGTTCTAAACTATAATACATGGATACTTCTCCTGCAAAATTGCATGTATTTCTAAACCAGATGTACTTTCAGTGGCAGCTACTTTGCATTCTACAGGATATAATTTGCAGTAAAACCAGTAAATTACTTGCTGATACCTTGCTGAAGGCATTACTAAGCTCCAAACACTTTCCCAAATTTGGATATTCTTCAATAAATACTATTTTAATAGTGTTTGATAATGCCTAGCCACTCTCCCCACCCTTAAACACCCCTGTCTTTATTGGGCATGGATGCATATTTAGCAATTTGTGTTTTGCAAATGACAATCTTGTTAGTTTGTCTGGCAGTTTAAAATCATGTTTTTCATGTAACATAGTATGACTTGCCAATTATAACATCACATCATGACAGATCTCCATAGTGTCATGCAGTGTAAGTTTATTCATGATTTACTTAGACTGGGAAAACATAGATATACCTATAGAAGCTATACAGCTTAACAGTATTTCTCAACTCCCTCATTTTTGGTTCCTGTAGTCCCTTGAATTTGCAAATCAGTCCTACTTTTGTTAGAGTTGTTTCTGTTTTTTGTCTAGCATTTACAAAGTATGACAAAATCATGAAAACACAATTAGTCTGATTTTAATAGGTCACTGTACTTGGTGCAGATTATAGTCATCATCTGAAGACTCCAGCAGTTTTTATTAAAGTTATGGCCCTTTTAACTTGCAGCTGGATGTATTGTATGACAGAATCTTTTTATGGATGCAACTCAGGTTTATGTTTTCCATCTATTTATGCATATATCGACAAATCAGTGTCCTACTACGATGTTTTTGTTGGAGTTATTCCCCATGTTTACTTTGAGCCTGATGTAGCGTATGGCAGAATCTTGTGAATGCAATTCGTATCACAGTTTTCAGTGGATCATTGTGAAACTTTGTACAGGTTATGGACATGATTTTAAAATTAACATTTTGACAAGTAACTGTCCTCATGCAATTTATGTTAGAGTTATTGCCCTTTTTGTCTTGCAGCTGAATACAATGTGTAATGGAAGCTTGTGAGCACGATTTGTCCCATAGGTTTTGATGGATCACTAAAGCTTTTTACATATTATGGTCATCATCTAAAGATGCCAATATTGACAAATCAGTTTGCTCCTTTTAGCTTTGTTGGTCATGGACCAGAAGAGCTTTTGGGATTACCTATTGTCCCTTGCTGGACATATGTCCATCTGTTATCACAAGTTTGCAATTGCTTCTCCATCTAAACTACTTGGAGGATTGTGATAAAACTTTACACACACATTCATCCCATGGTCTGCTTGGTCCTCAGTGAAAAAGGTGCTGCTCAGTTTGTTTCATTTTTGTTGGTTTTAACAGCATTTTTAACACATTACTGGCTATATCATGCAGAGGAAATGGGAGCTAAGTCCCATGGCAGCCATCTTGAAATCTTATTATAACTACTCCTTCTGAATGGAAAGTCATATTGACATGGGATTTTCACCAGAAGACTTCTTATGATGTCTGCTTGGTCCTTAATGAAAATGGATTTGCTTGGAAATTCAGTATGACCACCACAGTGACCATCATGAAAATCTTGTTATTGCTAGTTCTGAATGGATGTCATATCGACATTGGGTTTTCACTACAATACTTCATATGATGTCTAGTTGGTCCTAAATTAAGATGGTACCAATCTAATGTTGAATATGACTGCTATGACTGCTTGGAACATGATGTAGTGTATAACAAAATATTGTGAATACAACTAGTCTTTAACAAGAAATTCAAAGTAATAATCAGTCTCTTTGTCATTGATGTTCCATAATAATTATATCTGTTGCTAAAATATACAAGTATCTTGTTTTTAGAAAAAGTGTTTATAAGTTTCGTACATTTTACAGACATAGGTGGCATATGACTTATGTTGAATGTTCATTATGGTGCTAGTTTTCAATTGGTATCTAGGTAACTGCAACATAAGTAGCTTATCAATGCAATAACAAGGCTAAATTATATTTTGTCATAAACTTATTGACACTAGATTTAAAATTTACTAATCTGATTTCTCTGTTGACATGTATATACATGCCACATGGCACAAAGACATTCCATGTATACTGGGAGGTTAATTTGAGAGCAGCATCAACAGTGTTACATCAGGCAGTCACTCACTACCAGTATCAGGTGGTTAAAATAGAAAAAAGCACACAAGCTAAGACAATTAACTATCGCTCATATATAAGACTGGCAAAGCTGACATTTACTATATAAAGCTTATCATAATTTACCTGTTATCAACACGAATGTTCAAATTAAGAACTAAAAAGGAAACCATGGGAGGGATTTAACTCGAAGCAGAAACTTTTGAAACCTTCCCACAACCCCATATCTTGCACTATGCTGATAAGTTTCCGGTCATGTGTACGTATCATTACTAGTTTTTCATTGCACTTTTGCCATTTTACTTCAAGAAGAAAGTACAGAGTTTTAAAAGTTATAATATGTTATAGGCTGATTATCTTTTTTGCACCAATTTCAGTGAAGAGATTTATGTTTGTGCTTTAGATGCTTTGTCATTGTGCCTTAACTACCATCTGAGTAGGCAAACTCCATTGTATTTTATGTTCCCATTTTTTTCTACCTCTGTGAAATAAAACTTCAGATTGCTTGTTTTTCAGCCATTTTATTTTTGTCAGCATTCCAAACTTGTTCATGTAATAGGTCAAATGTTTTATTAATTTAAATGGAATATGGACTTTATACATGTTTACACAACAAATATGAATCAATGTCATTTACCTGAGTAAATGTAATGGCCCTATACACAACACATGTTTTTATGTGTTTTATGCCATTTGCACTCTAATGTGTCTTGGAAAAATTTACAAATTGAGTTTCTTTGGGTTTTTGTTGTTGTTGATTTTAATGATACTTTTAACATATTATTAGCTATATCATGCCTCTGAAATTGGAACTAAGTGTTTTTTCCAAAGACACACCAAGGCAGCCAACCTGGGCTTGCCTAGACTGGTATCTAACCCACAACCCTTGAATTACAAGTTTGATGCTGTATGAACTAAGGTACCATGGTTCTGTACAAATTGAGATAAAGGAAAAATTCAACAAAAGATTTGTTAACATTTTTTTCTTCTTTCAATTTTTAATCTTGAAAAAACTTGTGTGATTACATAGTAACTTCAGATAGTTACCTGAGACCTTCAATCAGCCTTTAATGGCAGCCATTTCCTGTTTAGGTTCTGTGGGTTAACTCCCATTAGGAGTATATGTTTGTTGGGTTAACTCTCCTGAGCAGTGCATTGGAATATGCAAATACTATTTGCTAAAATCTGACACATCCATGAAATTATTATTTTTAAAACAACACTGAAATAGTAATAATTGTACTATAATGTCTTTTAAATAAAATAACTTGCAATTTAAAAGAAAAATATTTGATAATGGAAGAAAGCTAGAGCACATTTAACATTCACAACATCTATATATAGAACAATTTCATAAGACATCCCTGTCATTCCAAGCACCTTATTATATGAGAGACATGGACAAGTCTTGTTGTATATGCTAATGTAAGCAGTGCAGTCAAAATCAAATGAATATTTATACATGAAAAATGGGACATTCAGTAGAAACAGATTAGTTTGTTTTTTTGCTTTGTGTTTTGGTTTTAACAGCACTTTTAACACTTATTGGCTATATCATGGCAAGGAAATGGAAACTAAGTGCTTCTCCAAGGACACACCTACATGTAGCAACCGACCAGGCTGGCATGCAAAAGTATCAAACCTGTGACTCAGGTATTACGAGTCTGATGCTCTACCAACTGAGCTACCACAGAAAGAGATTAGGAAGACCAATATACCAATTCCAGATTAGGAAGACCAATATACCAATTCCAGATTAGGAAGACCAATATACCAATTCCAGATTAGGAAGACCAATATACCAATTCCAGATTAGGAAGACCAATATACCAATTACAGATTAGGAAGACCAATATACCAATTCCCAATTTAGGAAGACCAATATACCAATTCCAGATTAGGAAGACCAATATACCAATTCCAGATTAGGAAGACCAATATACCAATTCCCAATTTAGGAAGACCAATATACCAATTCCAGATTAGGAAGACCAATATACCAATTCCAGATTAGGAAGACCAATATACCAATTCCCAATTTAGGAAGACCAATATACCAATTACAGATTATGAAGACCAATATACCAATTACAGATTAGGAAGACCAATATACCAATTCCAGATTAGGAAGACCAATATACCAATTCCAGATTAGGAAGACCAATATACCAATTCCAGATTAGGAAGACCAATATACCAATTCCCAATTTAGGAAGACCAATATACCAATTCCAGATTAGGAAGACCAATATACCAATTCCCAATTTAGGAAGACCAATACACCAATTCCAGAATTAGGAAGACCAATATACCAATTCCCAATTTAGGAAGACCAATATACCAATTACAGATTAGGAAGACCAATATACCAATTCCAGATTAGGAAGACCAATATACCAATTCCAGATTAGGAAGACCAATATACCAATTACAGATTAGGAAGACCAATATACCAATTCCAGATTAGGAAGACCAATATACCAATTCCAGATTAGGAAGACCAATATACCAATTCCAGATTAGGAAGACCGATATACCAATTACAGATTAGGAAGACCAATATACCAATTCCAGATTAGGAAGACCAATATACCAATTCCAGATTAGGAAGACCAATATACCAATTCCAGATTAGGAAAACCAATATACCAATTCCCAATTTAGGAAGACCAATATACCAATTCCAGATTAGGAAGACCAATATACCAATTCCCAATTTAGGAAGACCAATATACCAATTCCCAATTGAGGAAGACCAATATACCAATTCCCAATTTAGGAAGACCAATATACCAATTCCAGATTAGGAAGACCAATATACCAATTCCAGATTAGGAAGACCAATATACCAATTCCAGATTAGGAAGACCAATATACCAATTCCAGATTAGGAAGACCAATATACCAATTCCAGATTAGGAAGACCAATATACCAATTCCAGATTAGGAAGACCAATATACCAATTCCAGATTAGGAAGACCAATATACCAATTCCAGATTAGGAAGACCAATATACCAATTCCAGATTAGGAAGACCAATATACCAATTCCAGATTAGGAAGACCAATATACCAATTCCAGATTAGGAAGACCAATATACCAATTACAGATTAGGAAGACCAATATACCAATTCCCAATTTAGGAAGACCAATATACCAATTCCAGATTAGGAAGACCAATATACCAATTCCAGATTAGGAAGACCAATATACCAATTCCAGATTAGGAAGACCAATATATCAATTCCAGATTAGGAAGACCAATATACCAATTCCAGATTAGGAAGACCAATATACCAATTCCAGATTAGGAAGACCAATATACCAATTCCAGATTAGGAAGACCAATATACCAATTCCAGATTAGGAAGACCAATATACCAATTCCAGATTAGGAAGACCAATATACCAATTCCAGATTAGGAAGACCAATATACCAATTCCAGATTAGGAAGACCAATATACCAATTCCAGATTAGGAAGACCAATATACCAATTCCAGATTAGGAAGACCAATATAGCAATTCCAGATTAGGAAGACCAATATACCAATTCAGATTAGGAAGACCAATATACCAATTCCAGATTAGGAAGACCAATATACCAATTACAGATTAGGAAGACCAATATACCAATTCCAGATTAGGAAGACCAATATACCAATTCCAGATTAGGAAGACCAATATACCAATTCCAGATTAGGAAGACCAATATACCAATTCCAGATTAGGAAAACCAATATACCAATTCCAGATTAGGAAGACCGATATACCAATTCCAGATTAGGAAGACCAATATACCAATTCCAGATTAGGAAGACCAATATACCAATTCCAGATTATGAAAACACTTTTCATACCAGGTTCCAGTGACTGTCGGAGTGGCCAATCTCTCTTCATGTAGTGGGAATCTCTCGCACGACTATCCCATTCACAGAGAAAACAGCAGTACTTTGTGTATCCAGTCTGCCGACCAAGCAAGAGAGCAAGAACCTTGAAATCGCCATAAGCTGCCATTGATGTTGGTCATAGTTTATGCACCTCAAAAGTTGTTTCATATTTTCATAGGTTTCCTTCATATGGACTGCATGACCAACTGGAATTGATGGCAAAACACTGCCATTATGCAGCAAAACAGCTTTAAGACTCGTCTTCGATGAATCAATGAACAGTCTCCACTCATCTGGATCATGAACGATGTTGAGGGCTGCCATCACACCATCGATTTTGTTGCAGGCTACAAGATCACCTTCCATGAAGAAGAATGGGACAAGAATTGAATTTAAATCACCAAAAACGTGTTTGGATCACCAAAACAGGCTACAGAAAAACCTAACCGCATTTGCATATTACCGAATCTGAGTCTTAAATTATCAAAACAGACTATGACAAAGTGTGGGGCCAGTTAATCAATACTGGACACTCATTGAGAAATGACGGTCCAGTAAAGTCCAGCTCTTGCCAATGAGGAGGCCTCCCCATGTGAAGAGCCACACGTGATGAAGATTTACAAGCATCAATCTAAATATTAACAAATTAAATAATGAACAAAGGTCAAAATTATAAAACAAGCAGTGTACAATACACTAAGATTGATGACTGTCAAAAATACAGTGTACATAATGTGTTATGATGCAGAAAAAAAATATACATACATACATATAAAACTTACATGCAGTCAAATAAATATGGCATCCTCTGATTCTAGTTTGTGTACACATTTCTATTTAAAGGCCATCTACCTAATAACTATACATTTTTATCAAATACACACAACATACGATCATCACAGTTAATAAATACAAAATTAGAGTGTTCAGACATAGATGGTATGATGGGAAAAGAACATACATACATACATTTACTCTTATACACATACATATAAAACTACAGATCTCTCATGCTGTCGTTTGATCTTTCCTTTCATATGCAATCAACAATAGCATCCTCTGATTTTAGTTTATGTACACACTTCTATTTCAAGTTCATCTACCTAATAAATATATACTTTTGTCAAATATACACAATATACAATCATCATGGTTAATAAATACAGAAGGAAACGTGTTAATAACATTTATACATGTAAAACTACAGACCTCTCATGCTGTAGTTTGATCTTTTCTTTCATATGCAATCAAATAAATATAGCATCCACTGATTTAAGTTTATAATAATAATAATAATGATGATGACTTTGTATAGCGCCTAATCTTTAGAAGCTCCAAGTGCTTTACAATATTAGATAACACCTAAAAACATATATAATGATATGATTACGAAAACAAACACCATGAAATTAGAAAACAAAAACATGCTGAAAATAGTTAAGGTAAGTAAACATTATTAAGTCTTTAAGTCTGTTCTTGCAGTTGAAATAGATGAGTTTTAAGAGCACTCTTGAATGAGATCACAGTGTCTTTGTGTTTAAATTCAGTGGGCAGTTCATTCAATGTTGCTGGGCCCTGGTATGCAAAAGAACATTGTCCGTATGACTTCCTTTTAATTGTGGGAATAATGAGAATACGGGTGTTGGAAGATGAGTGTAAGTATCTTGCTGGTGTGTACACATGGGTGAGGTGAGATAGGTATGGTGGACTGGAGCCAGTCAATGAAACATAGCACAGAGAACAAATTTTTGTTTGATTCTGGATCGAATGGTTAGCCAGTGTAGGGTACAGAGCAGGGGGTGTGTTTGCTCAGTTTGTGGTACTCTAAGGATGATCCGAGCTGCTGTGTTTTGAACTTTTTGAAGTTTCTGGTAGATACTGAGACGAACCAGATGGAATTGAATTACAATAGTCCAGTCTTGAAAGTACTAAGGAACACACAAGTGTTTAGTGGCATCAACTGAAAGATAATTGCGAATGGAGCTGAAGTGTCTCAGCTCCAGATAATCAGCCTTGCATATGTTCATGACATGTTGGTGCAATGAGAGAGTACTGTCAAGAGTAACACCTAGGTTTTGTACTGTGTGAATTTAATGTTGGTGTTGCTGATACTTCTTGTTTGAGGTAAAGGATGTGAATGAGAAAGTCTTTGTGTTGTATTCAGAATTTTCTTCAGTTTTATCATCATTCATCTTTAGCTTGTTACATGTCATCCATGATTTCACATCGGAAATGCACCTCGCTACGCCTTGGATGGTACCATCAACTTCAGTTGGGTGGCTAGATTTGTATATTTGGGTGTCATCAGCGTACAAATGGTGAGACACTGGATGATGATCTATGACACTTGAGAGGGGCTGAGCGTATAGAATGAAGAGAACAGGTCCAAGAATAGAACCCTGTCGAACACCAAAACATAGATCAACTGGGCTGGAGTGTTTTCCATTTGCGGACACAATTTGTGTCCTGTTGACCAAGTAGGACTTGAACCATAGTAAGGCTGTATCTTGAATGCCAAATATATGCTGTAGACGATAAGGTAATATATCATGGTCTATTGTGTCATATGCTGCAGATAAGTCAAGGAGGGTCAGAACTGTCATCTTTACACTATCCAAGGCAGAGAGAAGGTGAACTACTTCCAGAAGGGTAGTTTCGGTACTGTGGTGAGGGCGATATGCAGACTGTACATTGCTAAAAAGACTATTTGAATTCAGATGAGATACAAGTTGGGATAGAACAACTTTTTCTAAGATTTTTGACATGAATGGGAGGTTAAAAACTGTGCGGTAGTTCTTTAAATCGTTATGGTCAAGTGTCAGTTTCTTCAGCAGAGACTTTACAATGGCAGTTTTGAAAAATGATGGGAATTCCCTGGATGAGAGAGAAGTATTAATAACATCAGTTAGTGAAGGCAATATTGGATCTAAGCACTCTAGCAGCAGTGATGTTGGCATCGGATCAAGTTCACATGACTTTGGGGCACTCTTCATCATGATTGTACGTACTAAATCCATAGAAACAGGTTCAAATGCTGCTAAAGGTTGCCGCTGAAATTCTGTATCACAACTGTATGATGACGATGAGTCAATTGAAATTGTGTTGTCAAGCTTATCTCTAATGGTTTGTATTTTGTCACGGAAGAAATTTGCCAACAGGTCCGGAAGGTCGACCAGAGAGAAGGTAGTTGGAAGTGGTGTACATTTGTTCCTTGACATTAGCTTGTTAGTAATCTCGAAGAGCTCTTTGCAGCTGGAACTTTCAGTGATCTTTGTACTGTAGTGGGCTGATTTCACTGCATGGACTACGTTTATGACGTGCATTATTATTTCTTTCTTTTTCAAGAGATTATGATAATGATCGTTTTACATGGATCTGAAATAATTTAAATTTACTGGTTTATCAATGATATCCTTATAAAATGCTTTTATCCATCCAACTGAGGATACGTGTTAATGCGGTGTAAAGAACGTAAAACACTCCCTTCAGTCACTCGGGACACTTTGTATAAATTGTTTGTTTATTTATTATAACTTTAATGTTTTTCCTAAACATGATTAAATTAATAATTGATAATAAATAAATAAAAATTGTTATCATAAATCAGAAATAGTACTTGGCTTTTTTATTCTAACATGATAATTATAAATGTACGATATAAATGTAATGGGTGCGAATACATTGCGAAAGCTTTATTTTACTTTTTTTAAAAAAATAAAAATAAAAAACATTACTGAAGTCATACTATAGTAGGGGGCCGTTCCATTCTGAATCGTACACCACCTTCGATCTTCGAAAGTATTTACCTGGGCCAGTTGCTATCTAGCTGAGGATTATTTAATATCTTTATACTTGCAAACAAAATTTCAAACCAAACCTTGTTCCGTCTATGCATACTTTTTTAATTTGGAAAATAAAAAGTTGTTAACAGCGAGTGCAATGTTAAAGAAAATGTTATTTATAGTACATGCACTGCCTAATACATGTCGTAAGGTGCACAGTTGCGACGCGGATTCTTCGCGCAGGTAAAACTAAAAGTCGGTACATTTATACTTGGTAAAAGTTCTGATTTAATTAAATAAACATACCGAACTTTCCGAAGAACAGAAAGATTATGTTATTTTGTCCTATTCTAGCGAAATGTCTACTTGAAGTTTGTGAGGATGTTTGTTCTTTCTCGTAGACCGCAAAACAAATGTGCTGCAACATTCACCTGATAATCCTTATGTCTACCCTGATTTTTCGCCATTGGAAAATCCTAATTTCATCGATATACCGTATCCTCGTGTTTAATAGTAAAAGCATGTCTTTAACACACGATCTGAAAAGATTCTTGCAATTCAGGTCGTAAAGTGTCAGAAATATTGTCGGGAATATTTTCCAAAGAATCTATGATTGCTACTGAATCCGCCATTTTCACGATTGCTTGTGAGCTGGAGCAAGTAACTAAGTGAAGTGCGCGGAGCTTATCGTTCGACTACCGAACTATCCATTGCAGCTAGATGCAGTCTATGAGTGAGTGCAACTACACTTGCAATTTTCAGTGTATATATTATGATCATCAGGGCCGGATTAAGGCTATGAGGGCCTAAGGCTAATAGGAGGGAAGGGCCTAAGTTATGTTCTCTACATTATTCTACATATTGCAACAAAAAATAATCTTAGTCATTAAAACAAATTTTTTTTATTTAGGTACTTAAGTCCCCTTTTTTTGCCCCAAAAAATGTAAATTTTCAAACAAGGAATTTAGTTGAGAAGTACAGGGCCACACAAAAAAAATAAAAAAAAAATGAACATAGACAAACTTAAAATTGCAATTAATATTTTAAAAATATTTAATATGATGTTATACGCACGTGCTCATGGCGATTTGTTTGGCTATGAAATAGCCATTGTGCACTGAAATGGAGGCTATTTTTCTAAAATGTCAAAGAGTTCACATGCAACAACTAATTCATATTTTTTTCAGAATACAAAGCATGCGATGAATAATGAATTTTTAGAATATCATTTTGTGTTGTCGCTCTTTTGGTATCCTTGCATCACTATAAACAATCACATATAAACTACATTACATCTTAACTGACATTTTCTTACTATAGTGAACACATAAAATGATTTTGACATAAAAATTAGTTTCTGCAATAATTCAGCGTTATAAGAATATAAAAATATTTTTTTTTATACCACAAAAAATTTACCCGACATGTTTAAACTATTGCATGAAGACAACAGTTGCTGCATGCATTAGGATATTGGCATCAGGTTTAATTGAGAATTGACGCAGGAAAAAAAATAGCCGCGAGTATTTGGGCTTCTATAATGACCTGTAAAATAATAATGAGCATCAGTAGAGAATCTGTACACGAGTGCCTATTTCAATTAAAATTCTAATAAAAGAAACTGAATCATTAAACACTCTCAAAAAAACTTAAAATATTCAAACGTATTTCATAAATGTCATCTCTGAAATAAATCATTGAATGTAACTACCAATGTTTTACTCAGTAAGAACCAGCCAAAAATATATACAGAATTTACTTTAAATTACATTCGGATGCCTTGGTCAGGTCATTACGCCTTCACATTATATGTCATCAAGCCATCTTCGTAATGTCATTGGTTGTTATTAAAAGTGTTGTAATATTGGAAATATGATATGGGTATATAGATCTAAATAACACAGTAGCGGTGTGATAAATTCATATATATAAATAAGATTATACACATAAATGAAACGGCGAAAATATTTACATATACTTTGTAAATTATCTTTTCGATGCCAGACGCTTTCTTTGAAACGCCAAGATGTGAACGTCATGATGTCAAAAATGACGAAACTGATCACAGGTTCAAAGTCACGTCAACATGACGTGATCGCACTTGTTCTTTTATTAATTTCTAATCGAAGTATGGTGTAAATGCCATTATAGAGGAAGCTGATATATATCGTAGCATTCGACTGTTGTTAACGATCTAAACAGAGTAAAGAATTTGTTGCAGTTAACAAGCCGCTGCTAGTGATTAAATTAAAGTTAAAATAACAAAATTTATCAATAAATAAATAACTTTTTAAACGCTTACCGCTCTTTTTCCCTCGAGAAAGTGCTGCCATATTTACTTGAAGAGATTTCCCCCAAATGCTTGCTTTTCAAAAATGTGTAGAAAATGTTCCCGTCAAAGTCATGTAGTAGTATTTTCTCCTTTAGTAGTATTATTAACTTTATCGCGCCTATCGCGCATGTGCGACACACTCAGCAAGGCTACTTATAACGGTTTCATAGCAAGTATATAAATTTTACCCAGAGTTTAAAACTTTAAAAGAAAAAATGTTTCATTGACATTTTATATTCACTAATGGGCAATTTCTAGAAGGACTTTAATTCAAACTTTACTCTTGTTTTTATCTTAAATATATGTATACTTGTATATACTGTATCAGTATTGTGGTTTCACCATAAACAGACCCATGTTTAAATACATATATTTTGTTTCCTAGTTTTTTTGTGTTTGTAATATTCCTTTCTTTGTGTTGTCCGCCTTGAAAAAGGGACCCCATACATCTCCAAAGTCCCTGGCTAGTGTCTCAGACATACTGCACCGTGCTTTGTCACGTTTGCTCCCCCGTCCCCCTCTCTTCTTTTCTCATATTTTTGCGTCTCATTGTTTATTTTTTCATTGTAAAGGCTAATACGAGGAAAAATTATGTAGTAGGTGTGGGTGTTTGTGTGTATTCGGATGAATCTGAAGTACGTAATGTTCACATTTATTATAAATCCATGTATTTAATTAGAGAATATAGTCGAGGGGGAGGGTGGATATTGATGGTTATACTCTCGGAACATATTAATACTTTTCAATGACTGCCAGTACTAAAAATATTATTTTTTTTAATATTTTGGCATAGAAAGTATTTTCTTGTACTAAATTCAATAACAGTTGACTTTTGTTGATGGAATGAAGAACGATTTACCGGGGAAGTTTTGTTTCAGTGTTTGGTCAACAAGCAGAAGGACATGTTATTGTAGGTGGGTGGTCACGTCACTTTCCAATAATAAATCTAGAGTTATAAAAGGAGTGTGTTGAAAGATAGAGCAAAAGAGCTGGGATATTTGGCTATTAAATAAAGGGGCAATAGAAAAACTAGTGTTCAATATCTTCATTATCATAACCACATCCTTCGTTGTGCAAACCAAACAGTTTCCCCATAAAGAGACTATCGAGAAGAATTAATGGGTATAGACCTGTAACGATCCGTGCAGCTTCCATCTGATTATTTTCTTCCCCATTCTGATCTTTCCGAATCTTCAATAGAGCAATTATCCCAGAGACTTCAGAAGCATATTCTAAGATTGGACGTATGAATAGTGTATATAATTTAGCCAAAGTTGTTCTCTTAAAAGAGTATTTTATCACGCTTAACATAGATTAATATTTCGATGCGTTCTGAATAATCATACTAATATAATTAGTCCAATTAGCATCAGAAGATAATGTCAACAATTGGTCTGTAATTAGACGATAGTGTTTTGTCTCCTTTCTTATAAATCGGCATGTCATGCGCTAGCTTCCACTGTGTTGGGAACACACTGGCTTTGAGTGATTTATTTAAAAATATTTGCAATGGAACATACATTTCTTCAAATATACTTTTTAACAGTTTATAACTTATTTGATCGGTTCCAGCGGTTTTGTTTAGGTCAAGACTAGTTATTACATCTATAATTTCTTGTTTATGTATAATGATGTCAGAAATAAAAGTTTGATTTCTAACTTCAAAGTGCGGTAACTGTTTATCATTATTTTTTAAACGTGTAACAGCGCAAAATTACGAATTCAGCAGCTCGCACTTTTCCTGATGACTTGTTGCAAAGTTAGAGGATCGGTTCGTAAGTCTAGTGGAGGTAATAGGTTCAGTGTCTTTGTAGAATGTACTTGTTATCTCATTATTTTCTAATAAGGTCGAGGATTTGATCCGATGGCAGGGCTTGAACGCGCATCCTTTCGGTGGCTCCTATCGAGATTAATATACCCATATGATATTTTCCAATATTACACATGTTTAATAACACCCAAAAACACCGCAAACGACGGCATGACGACATATAACTTGAAGGCGTAATGACGAATGCATCCGAATGTAATTTAAAGTCAATTCTGTAACCTATTTTTGCGTTTTTTATTGAATATCATTTTTGTCATGTCATACACATAACATAATCTTACATTTGAGATTATTTCACATGAAATTTATGAAATACGTTGAATAGTTCAATCTTTTGCGATTCTCGTGAAAGATCCTACATTGTTGTTCATATAATTTTACATGTCATTATAATCCTTTATTGAGTTACACTTTAGTTACAAAAGAGACAACTTCATTTTGCCGAGCACTAAAATCTGTGTGCCAATTTAAAACTTATTTCATCCATACTACACTAGAAGGGCTCATGAAATGCAGGCAGTTTACTTGGCCTCTAATTCACCTTTCGGGAATAATACCTGCGGGAGACTGCTCCATCTCATCAGTGCGTAACTATAAAAACTTTAATTCAGTGACCTCTTCTCCAGTATGGAGATGTTAGATTAACACTGAAATCAGCTGTCTTATATAATGTTCTGTTCTATTTATCTGCAGTTTAAAGCTGGGAGAATTATACCAAGAGAATAGCAAATAAACCCTTCTGTAAAATTAGCAAACTCGCACTTTTTCATTTTTTTTTTAAAAACTAGTTTCTCTTTCATCACTCATTTATGAATAATTAAAAATATCTGAGTAGTAACTAAGAATATATAAATTCTTCAGACCGAGACCCAAATTTCATTTTTAAAGTTTCGTATTTTTTATGCTTACTTTCTACATACATTTTAAATTTGTTTCAAGAAAATATGAAATCTAACAAAAAGTAAAGGAAAGTCTTATTATTTTGAAAAGTTTTTTATAAGGCCCAAAGGAAGAAAACAACATTATACGTTCAAAAATATAAATTGTAATAATGCATAATATGTTCATTTGAATTTTAAGATACATTTTATTTTCTTGGCTTTGTTGTTCATGTTGGTTAAGTAATAAGGTCATTGCAGTGTCCAATCCTATGAGACGTTAAAGCAGAAATAAATTCTTGTATAGTTAGTTTTAGTTCAATGGCATAAAGTTGACGATTTAAGTTTCGAGTGACTTACATAAAACTAGCTCCAACACGTAGATGTAAACAGCATGATTTATAAGCACATCATGTTACACAAGGACCGATTTTGGAAATGTGTTTCTTATTGCGTGTATAAATCTCACCGATATTTTATCATGTTTTGGTGAAATAACTTCTAGCTTTAAAAAAATATGAAAAAAAATTAATTGTGAAAATTGTTTTGTTTTCACATGGTCTGCACACTTAGTGTGCATAATCAAAATACTCCTCTGAGCGTATTTGTGGTTCACATTTTAATATCGGAGAGATCATTAACAATTCCCATTATCAAAGGACGACCGCATTATGATTATCCCTTGTCTATGTACTACATTGATTGTTAATTGTTATTCAGACAGCAAGGTGACAGCCTGTTGGTTCCATACATTTACTCAAAAATAGATGATGGCGTGCATAAATAAACTCATGTATCAAAAGATCTGTTTTGATATTTCAGATGTCACCATCAGCAAAAGTTCCTCCTACATGACCCCTACCTGTTTTTTCATAATTTGAAACCATTATATTATTAATAAAATCACGAGTTGATGTTTTTTTTCTTCTATTGTTATAGCGCGTATCCTCTTTGGATTGTATAATTTTTCCTCATATTTACTACCGAGATGTTAAATGGACCTAAGAGAATTAAAACTAAGGCATCATATTAATATAAGGCTTGATCGTTGATGTGTTTCTGCCATTTTTGTAAACAGATTTCAGGCTTAAGAAATGCTACAATATATGGAGAAAAAAATTATTGTGTTGTAAACTTACTTAAAAGATACAATAGATAAGGACTATCTAATACATTTACGGTATATAGGCTGGTCTCGTAGAACAGTCTGTGTTTTCGCTGTGACTAGAAAACGCATTTAAACAATTCGGAAGGCAAAATAAAGTGTAACGATACCTGATTGACACCACTGCACTTGTAGACAGATTGGTGCCAGGTGTATTTATATTTTGTGTATTTTTTAACTCATTAACCCCTGGAGATTCTTTTAATCTACACTGAAAAGGGGGTAGGAAACGCATTTTTTTGGATTACTTCTGAATGTAACCGAACACATCTGCTTCTTAGAGATTTTCGTTTAGCCGGATGTTTAGGTGTATAAAAAACGTATTTTTACTTCTTTTTTTTTTGTTATTTTTTTTGCGTATTGGACCTACTAATTTCTTGTCCTGGTCACTTTTTACTCCAAATCTCAAACTTATTCTACTTTTTGCAAAGGTTCACCTGTCCGTGTGCAGTTCGTTCGTTAGTTGGATTAACGACGTGTGCGGCCATTCGGCTATTTACGTCTATCCGTGTGCAGTTCGGACCGATTTGCTTTATATTTGAGTAAAAAAAGTCTCAAAAGACTCAATCCGGACACAAACTCCGGTTCCGAAACGGGTAACTATTGGCCTACAAATAATCGGGTCTCAAAAATTAGGTTGTTTCCGCTGTACCTTTTAATGCGAGTAGAAAGTCGACATTATTTGGTATCATTGTAGAGCTACATCTGTCGACTCTTCTGCAATACCATTCACTATGGTGTATCGTAAATGATGTTGACGTTACCGAGCTCGGAAATAGCATACAACCTCATGACGCGTAAATGAGTTAATGAGACTTCCTTCATAATAGAACTATGGATACAAGCATGATGCATAATCTGTAAATCAAAGTCACCAAATCGCTAACTGACGAAGGTATATACATATAAAAGTATATTGAATGCATACACCAGTTTATGATTTGCTTGCACATATAGTCGCAAGTCTTAAAGTGTGATGACGAAAGACAGATATTGCTAAAATGAAATGTTTCTTATTGCGACTGATCATCTTAATGATAAATGTTTGACTTCTATCTATATATCTATTGAAGTTATATGTACGTAACTTCCAAATTCGGTTTGTCTTAATTCGATCTCAGTATAACAGGATCTGTGATGAGTTGCACAGCCGTTCTATCCTGTTCTGAAAACTATAGTCCATTGAATAATGCAGATGTTGCATATCAAGAGTTTTTTTTTGATTGCTTTACACGTGTGAAACCTCACGGTAAACAGGGCGTTTTTACTTTATATTCGGGTAGGATAATTACGCAATTTTGGTACAACTCTACTAGGAATCTGTAGGTATTTTCAATAGTAGTTTCATGTACTTCTTTCTTATGACGCGTCACCGATTTGTTTGCTTGTATTGGACATGTACATCATGATTGTATCTTGTGTTTCCCGTCGCTGTTGACACACATCTAAGAAATATTAATAAAAATGCACTAGCTTTTCGTCTTCTTGTTTAGCTATGTTATTTGTATTTGATGTTTGGATCTAAAGTGAGATCATAAATTTAGGAAATCTGTATTTTGACTGCACAAATCTCTTTACAAGTTTTCCACCGTGCAATCGAGGACATGGCTTCAGGCGTTGTATCGCCAGTTTTGGTGGAAAAATACACTCCAAAATCAAGAAACAAGCAACAAGTGTGTAAACAGGGACCTACCTACAAATCATGCTTTTACATTGTTTTGGGGCTAAATTTGTTAGTAGGAGCAAGATTTGACCCTTTTTCCAACCGAGAACTTTCTCGGTTGGAGGCGTGTCCTCAGTACGTTGGTGTGTAATCGCATGAAATGTTCTCTATTCACACCAAATACAAACGCGCACCTAAACTTGTACTGTGTAGACTGTAGAAAGAGTCTTGAAGTATGACGTAACTTTAGTTCAAAGAACAGGTTTTTGGAACAAATCGCACTCAGTGGAAAACTAGATCATGAAAATGGGCGAACAATGCTCTCATGTATATTTGTCACCTCGTGATATGAAATTCATCAACACATTTTTCTTTTTGGGGGGGGGGGGGGGGGTTGGGGTTACATTTTTGATAGTTGATTTACCACACACAGGTCGTCGTTCTACGTTTTCAAGATTAATCTAACGTTTACCTCGTGATTTATAGTGATTAAAATTAAATGCAGCAGCAACCATTGTCAAGGTGGTGATCATCATTATCATCATCTTAAATGGTAGTGATTGCAATGATAATAAATGGCAGTGGAAATATGAATATCCTCGAGGAGTTAGGGAAAGGTCTATGCTTTTTCATATCCTTAAACAGCTTAACAAAGAGAATTTCCTATATAGGGTATTGTTGCACCAGGTTTTTTCAGGACAACTAATCTTGCAGATATAGCCGATCAAACAAGAATGCACATTATGTAGTCGCTGATATGTCAAAACAAAAAAAAAAACAAAAAAAAAAACAAAAAAAAAAAAAACGGAAAAATAAAACGGTTGCACTTCTTTGTGTCTTTGTATTTGACAATGTTTGCTTGTATTTACTTTTATTTTTGTATAAATTCTACAAAATTTGAAAATAAACTTGAAATCTTTCATTGTCTTGAGCTAAGTGTAAACTTTTGGAATAGTTGTATTTGTTCCTAAATAAAGGTCATTCATGTTTAGATCGCCCCATTGTTGATCTCTCTCTGTCTCTGTCTGTCTGTCTCTCTCTCTCATAAGCTAAAAACAAAATCGCTTGACAGATACAGACGCCAGTAATCGATTTGTCAGATCACGATACCGAGGTACAAAATAATTTTTTTTATATATCTACTGAACATCTGAAGGTACGTTAGTTTGAAAAATTGTAGGGCCAACAGTCAAAAGGATTACTGGTGCGAACGATTCATTTGCGACCAACCATTAAAATGTCATTGGGGGGGGGGGGGGGGGGAAGTTTCCTGCTTTCAAATAGCTTGGAAAATAAAAATATAAATTCCCTGGTTTATGCCGAAAAAAAAAAAAAAAAATCCATTAGATTTTTTAAAATATTGTCTCGAGGTTATGTCCAGGTTCCAAAGAAAAGGTCAGAAAAATCCCCCAACCCCCCCCCACCCCCCAAAAAAAAAAAAAAAAATAAAATTGGTCGAGACCCTTAGCTTTAAAGATATTTATCATTGGGATCATTCGTCAGTAGTTCAATAGTCAGAAGCTTTTTCTTTAGTAAAGATTGAAACCCTTTTTATATAGGTTACATACAACATAAAAAACCATTTCTTTAAACACATATAGGTTTACATACACATAAAAGCCATTTATTTTAAAACCACTTTTATATAGGTTACATACACATAAAAAGCCATTTATGTAAAACCC
>JAQPZY010000139.1:0-51358 GCA_029931535.1 Margaritifera margaritifera
AAATATCTTCCTGTGGGAAAAACAAGGATTCCTCTGTTATAATTGCTTATATTTTGCCACTTTGGGACTGTGGTGTCACTATCTGAGGTAAGTTGTTCACCTAAACCGCATATATTGAAAGATCTCAATTCGATTAGTAATTGAGCAGCGTATGAATGGTACTTGGAAAAGAATACCATTGGATGCATTTAAGCAAGCCTCTCTTCTGTGAACTGTAATTGCCTTCGTCTTGTCTAGAAGGATTGATTACAAGGGAGGACTATAAGACCGTCAACTATTTTGATCCATGCATATCATAAATATGTTGACTTTGCCCGGGTAGTAAGTTTGTCATCTACCTTCATGAAAACCCAATGATTTTGATTTATCTAAACTAGGAGGGCCATATCTGGCCGCCTCATCACAGCAGTGCAGATGTAGGAAAGGTTATTTTCTATGCTGAGGAAAAATTCAAACAGAGATTCTGGGAAGTTGTGAACAACTGATTACCATCGCAATCTCAATTGATGTGCAATGATGAACACAAAATTTGTGCATTGCCTTCTAACCCCCTAATAAATTAACTGTCTGCAGCAATAAACTCGCCTCTTATTAAAAAACTATGCTATGCAGTCCAATGGGATTTTTAAAGGCAGAAATTTTGTGTATTTTTTATTTAATGTCCATTGTGGTTGGGATTATGTGTGTGTGCACATAAGCGTGTTTAATGTTGTGTGGTGATGATATTTATCGTTGTGCGAAGACTCCCAACTATTATGTTTTATTAATGTGTTTTTAAATGATTCTAAAGAAGAATTTATTGAAATTTTATTTTCCACATTTTATATTGAGCTCGTATGAAAAGATAGCTTATTCTCAATTGGATGACTTGCATTTTTGATGGGGTCACATGCAATGATCCACCTTGGGGCATCAAAACACATTCGGGGGAATGAACAGAGTCACAAAAAGGCTATATCACAGTCTGTCTGGGAATATTGACAGGTACACTTCCTAGTATTGTTTATGTCGGGTGATTTTTGCACAATCATGCTGGCAGGCGCCTTCACACACCCACACAACCCCAAAAATAAAAAATCAAAGCTCAAATATGTGTTTAAAAAATATCATATTTGCGCATAAAATAGTAGCAAGAGTTTATTGGGAGGGACCGAACATTACAGGGTACAGATGTTAAGATGGACATAAGTAATAGGTCTGGGACTAGTTATCATAGGGAAGAAACACAGGGTACAGAAGTCTTGGACATAAGTATGGTTGGGAACTTGATCATCATAAGGAGTCTGTGGGGACAAGCATGTGTCAGTGTGTTGTGTGTGTGTGTGAAGAGAAAATAGCAATATAAAACGATTTTAAAGATAGCATGATTGAATGTTAAGATTGGCACCATTTTTTGTTTACTAGATACTCACTTAGAAGTATTTTGGTGAAAACCCCTTTATCAATTTGGACCATCCATTTAGGAGTTGCAATAATAAAAAAATAAAGATGGCCACTGTGGTAATGCCTTATTGGAAGTTAGTTCAGACACAATATTTTTTTTGAACATTCTAACTACTGTTTGCCATTGTCTATGTTTGACCCAGAGAACATAGATGTACTACTGGTTTTTGGGCACCTCCATCTCAGCAATGCAAGTGAACAGAATAAGAGTGCATGTTCAACAATACTAGAGCAATAACTGAAAAACCACTTTTAAACAATTATATCATCTGCGTCTCTTAAATAGAGTGGCAAAGATAGCGAACATTTTTCTTAAAAACCAGGTGATATATTTTCTTTGTTCCCATTTTAGCTCTCAGCAGAGAAATTTTTCCTTATAACTATTATGATGGATATAATAACTGGTCTATTTTTTCCTGGCACCAGAACTCACATAGGCATCTGGTACCATCAACTTATTTTTTTTTCCATTCCCTAAAAATATCCCAGGACCATCCCTTCTTCACCTGGTACAACTGCCAAAATGAGATGACAACGCACATCATGTTCTTTCCAACCCTCCACTCGATAACTGCTGATAGCAGCAAAGTCTGCGCGCACACCAGTTACAGACTATTGTGTAAATTTTTATTTTTTCACAACACATACCGTATTTTGTAATTGTGTCTTTGTGTGGCGCTTCTATGTGACACATCCTAGCAACAGACGCCGCCGCTACGATGGAGCACTAGGTAGATCAAGATTAACTTTTTTCCTCAAAATGAAAACCTCATTACACATCCTGTGGGTACACTTCATCTCTTGCTTTTGTATAGATCAAAAAGGCCGACGCGATTATATATACATCCAAAACAGAGTATTCATAGGTCAGAAAGATCGCAAATGTCTATCAATTTCTTAGACATTATATGACCATTGGGGCCTTTTCTACCAACAATACATGTATTTGGCAATAAATAAACGAAAACGGAATTTGTTCAAAACGCAAGAAAACACCAAATAGAAGAACATATACGCCTCGCTGCCTCTATGCCTCACTTTTTAAATACTTTGGCAGTTCTTTTTACGAGAATAATCGTAAAATGTGTGCAAATATTTGTTGAAAACCCATGCATTACGTCTTTTTCAAAGGTCATCCATGCCAGCACAAACGGTAAACTCCTCAGATGTGAAAACTGACCCAAAAAACCTTATCATAACTAAATTCTAAAATGGCAATTGTTATTTAATAAATTGTGATTTCAGATCAAATGTATATATGTACAAGAACACTAATGTATTTGCACTACTGCTTTTTAAGAGTAACATACAATTTAAACTTGTGTACAACTCATGATTTTGGTATTTCATCCAAAAATGTTAGCAGGGCGGCATGATAAAAAGGAACAGAAAGGCTTCGAAAGTACACGGAACATAGAAAAAAGTGAATTTATTCTTGAAGCTGAATGTTTCACAAAACAGTTATATATAAACATTTATATATAACCATATGTAAGAAATATGCAACTTTCAGCATGAAATAACATGTCAAGAATTTGCAAAAAGTGACCAAGACCAATATAAACAATGGTGGATGGTTCATGTGTTTGAATGCTTCCTGTGAATTTATTTGAAAAGATATCATAAAGATCGGTTCATTTTTGAATTATGCACACTCAAATTTTGCAGAAAACATTCCATTTTAAGAGCAACATATAATTTCAACTTGTGTCCGACTTAAAAATATAGTATTTTATGCAAAAATGTTAGAGGGGGTGCTTGATAAAAAGACAAAATGGGGCTTCCGAATTATCTGGAACATAGAAAAAGTCTATTTATTCTTAAAGTGGAATGTTCAGAAAATATTTCTATATAAACATATGTAAGAAATATGCAGATTTCAACTTGAAATAACACGAAGTCAATTTGCAAAAAGTGCCAAAGATCAATATTAAAAATGGTGGATGGTACTTGTGTTTGAATGCTTCCAGCTAATTTTTTGGGAAAAGATTTCATAAAGATGGGTTCAGTTTTTAAATCTGCACACTCAAATTATGCGTGCGTGCGTGTAATGATCGTTGACAGTGCTTTGCTACCAACTAGTTTGCTACAAAAAGTATTAAATGCTTCAGAGAAAACATTTTGTTTCCTTTATTAACCTGTCATTTAATATAAGCTTATATACGTTGATAACTTATTCTCAATTATATGACGTAGTTTTTTGGGTCACGACATTTAATCTCCCCCCCCCCCCCTATTCCGGGACCACAAGCCACATTTTTAGTCGCAAAAAGCATTCCAACAACTGCCTGGAAGATTGGCATGGTACGCAAAAGGTAGGTTGTACAATGTAAATATAAGCCTCATGTTATGCTGCAATCGCAGAAATATCCCACCCCTTAAAATATTAAATGCTTCTTAAATGTATTCTAGCCATTTTGGTTGCGCACTGGCATTGTAAAAGAAACAGATCTTTACTTACCAGCTCAGAACTTGAAATCCGACGAATTCCGGTTTACACGGACTTATCTAGCCTCTCCAAGACCTACGTGATCAATTAACCATAGTGAAGTGCCATTGTAATGATTTCTACGAGAAATATAAAAATGTATACTACTCATGTTAATTAGGACATGCACGGGCATAACGAGACGTATGAACAAGATTCACTCGTGCAGGTAAAACCGTCCGACTTTTACACAGTTTACTGCCTACGGCGAGGATAAATGATGATTGCAAATCGTCTGTCCACAGGAACCGACATATACACATTAGTCTGGTTCTGCTTCGCATGCCTAGTATTTCGGCTGCTTAGAAGAAGTCACGTGAACCCCTACCTTTACATTGTCATATGATCAAAACAAAATGGCTGCATATATAAAAAATGGAGATTCTTTCGGTAATCAAACCGTGGCAAATTTATTCCTTCAATTATCTATTCATTACTGACACAGTGCGAACTTTCACTAATACTGTCAGTTTGATCTATACCAGTCGTTATCTTGTGTTTAAGCTTAACCAGCAATTTGGTCATATATTTATTTTTACAAATATTTTCACTTGTCGGTCAAGATGAACTTTGACGAGGGAAGGAAGTACAGACGACGACGCTTTTTTTTAATATTGCACATTCTCCAATGCGTCATCTCAGATATTCCTTCTCTAATCGACTTCCTTGATAAAGTCTTACGTCAAAATTAATATAAGGTGATAGATCACAGCCTTAATTTTGCCAAATATTAAGACCAAAATAGAATTGAAAGCTCACTGTGTCATTAGAAAACACAGGAACATGTGTGGTGGTGATGTTTGTACATTTATAAGAAATGACATAGCCTTTTCTACTAAACCAGATATTTGCAAGCATGAGGTCCTAGAAGCTCTTTGGTTTTGACTTATTATTACCCAAATGTAAGCTTACAGTTGTTGGTACAGTACTTGTTATAAGGAGATCCAAAGCACGAATGATTTAGTTTGAAGAAACCTTAATAAAAATTAGATCAGACTGTGAACTCCAATTCTTAAGTGACTTCAGTATTTGTTTTTTTGAATACAATGTCAGCAATATGTAAAACATATGTTAATCTTAATAAAAATGTTTGGATTAAGTCAAATTATCAAGGATTTTACACGGATTAAGTCAAAATTATCAAGGACTTACAAGAGTTAACAGATTGAGTTCAACATTATTCGATCATATTTTATGTAATAAGACCAGAAAATAAATTGTCAACCAGGGATAATCCCTATAGGTATTAGTGATCACTTTCTTACCTTCTGTACTAGGAAAATAGTTGAAGGACAAATCGGAAAACATAACGCAGTAAAAAATCAGAACTATGAAGAGCTACAGTAAAGACGGGTTTATTACAGAATTGTTACAGATTAAATTGGCCTGATCTCTTTAGCTTTGATGATGTTAACGCTCATTCATGGATCAACACTTAGAGATGTGTTTATAACAGCTTCTCAATGGGATTACTTCCAATTCAATGAGATTTGCTCCAATTAAAGAAGTTAGATTAAAACAAAAAAGAACAATTATATCTACTGAAATTTTGGAAAAATTAAATATAGAGATCAGCTTTTGAACATTTATAGGAAAGATAAAAGTAAATGTTGTGTATAAAAAATTTGCTCAAAAGCTTAGAAATCAAGTGCATAGAAATGTAGAGAGAGGCAAATATCTAATTATTTTGTAAAAAAGTTGAGAATAAAAACAACCCCAAAGAAACTAGCAACAGTTAAAGTCACTCAGTTATACTTCTAAATCAAAAGATAATGCTAATATAGTACTGACTGGTGATATTGCAATCATTTTTATACCTTCTTAACTAATGTAGCATCTATTCTCTTGGTGAAATTACCACAAACCTTCAAATACACTTGCAACAGATTCAGCCATTTTTAAAGAGTTTTACAGGGCAAGAAATGTTTATAATTACACATGCCAACTTCAAACTGTAATGTGAGGACTTTGTTTACAAAGGATTGAGTAACCTTAATCCATGTAAAATACAGGCCCTGACAACATCCTAGCATAGTTTATAAAAGATTTATGTCAGTATTTTCACATTCCAATTACCTTACATTGTTAACTTGTCTGCATCAAGTGGTATTGTGCATGATGAACTGAAATTAGCTAGAGTTAGTCCTCTTTACAAAAGAGTATGTAAAGATGATGCAAAACAATTACAGGCCTGTTAGTATAACTCGGTATTGTGCCCAAGGATTCTGGAAGAAGCAAGTTTACTGTTCAACTCAAACTTTTTCACTAAGAATAACTTAATTTATGAACTCATTTCAGGTTTCATGGGATTGTACTACTACTAATACATGCTTGACTACATCTTTTTTATTATAATTAAGGTACAAATGGGAAAAGGTTTCTGCAGTTGGAATGATCATGCTTGACTTAGAAAAAGCATTTGGACACAGTGAATCATGAAATAATTTTGCTAATAAATTGGTAGATTAGGAGTTATGTCTGTTGAATGGTTTGAATCATATCTAAGAAATGGACAACTTTTGACAATTTCGATATCTGGCGAAACAATGAGGTGGATATGTTTAGATTACATAATGTAAGCTATGCATATCAGATATTAAGTTTGCAGCAGACATCAGTAGATGTGGTCCAATATTATCTAGGACTGTTGATTTTGTTGCAGCGTAGTCTGCAAAAATTTTTAAACTTTTTCATTTGGTTATTGCTGAGCTAAAAAAGTTTGTGTCAGCTGGAATTCTTTATGAATGAGAAATTTCTTTAGTTCATCGTGATTGGAGTTTACAATGGGTTCCTTAATTCGGGAACCTACGCTGACAAAAATTCATTGAATGTATTTGCTATTTCAACATCCTCATCAATAATCTGACCTTTCTGGCTAAGTCGTTTCAAACGCTGATAAGTCATACCTTTTAAAACAAAGCAAATCAAGAGAACGGAGTTCAATGATATTTTACTAGAATGAATTGTTTTTACTGATACTTCTTAATTCTGAAATCATCTTTTAAATTTGTTTCACTTAATTGTAATTGCTTAGTCTTCGTCAAATGTATCAATTTTAATTGGAAAATATACCCTGCCTCAAAATCTTGATCCTCGAGGACCCCATTGGAAATAGTTTTTGAAAACTGTTATGGGTCATTCTTGGTGGACACTATTTTCTTTGTATGTATGTATGTAAATATGTATCACAACTGTTTATTATGCTGTTATAATGTACTGTGTCAATGTTATTTTAATTGTTATATGTATTAATGTATTACTACTTGTTATTTGCTGATCCTACCTAAACAAATGTATTATTATTATTAAAAATATGTGAACATTACGCATCTTGAGAATGATATCTCTTAGTAATACTCAAAAATCGGTCTGCATGGTTTTTTCAGTCAACTGCTGTCAAATTACCCATCTCCTCCCTCTGTAATTCTTAACAGCCATGCTCTGGCATATGTCGACAGTTATACGTATTTGGGTCATATGCTAAATCCAACTGGTCAGATGAATGAAGATATGATGAGACATTACAAGATTTCTGTGTACTAGAACAAACATGCTTTAACGTAAATTTAGAACTTGTTTCTGTGTATATCAAGATTAGATTATTCAAATCTTATTGTTGCACAATGTATCTGTGCTCCTCTGTGGACAAACTTTAGTGAATGTATAAAAAGAAAACTAGTTACTGGCTATAATAATAGTCTTCGTTTACTACTAAGCCTCCAAGATGGAATAGTGCCTCTTACCATGTTTGTAAACTCTAATGTATTTAGTTTTGAAAGAATTAATGAGAAAGTATGTGTTTTCAATGATGACACGAATATCAAATAGTAAAAACTGTATCTTGAAATCGTTGTGAACTATGATATTCATTATAAGTTCTCAGATTATAGATAGATGGAACAATTACTATTGAAATGTCTCACATGATTTTTATTCCTAACAATGACAAACACATCTGTAGGTTGTAGATGGGTTTGTATATTGCACATAAGACACCTATGAACTTCTATATTTTATATTCTATTTTATTGTATATTTTAATTTAGATGTATGGACCATGCAGTCTGAAATAAGGAATTCTTATCTTATCTTATTATTATTATTATAATAACCCATTTGTATCAGGGGGTGAGGATAATGATAGGTTTTGCAAATATTGCAACATTTCAGACTGTCATCTACAAAATTCTATTTACAATTGATTCCTTGATCAATTTTACCTCGATGTTGATATATGTTTCCAAGTCTTATTTTTTTAGAGGTAGACAAGTTAGTAAATACTATAATTAGTGTATCATGATAGTTTAGTGTATAATGGGTGGTGCATCTTTTTTTTAGTTTGTGTGGCAAAAAATGTATGATTCTTTGCAGATCATTACCAGACCAAAAGTATATAGTTCAAGCAAAGAGTTGAATGACATAACCACATTTAATATTTTTTTCCTTGTCTTTGAAGCTTAGGTCAGGCATTATTAGCTCATTCTTGTTGTCAACTGATGTTGAATTAAGGCATATGTGCCATCATAAATTACATACAGAGACTTCAAAGGATTTTAATGAAGAAGAATTCCTAAATGACCCTGCGACAAGAACCACTGTTTAGAAAATATTAACAATTGCAACGTTGCTGTGGAAATGTTTTATAATCTCTTCAAGAAAATCATGAATATTCATGCACCACTAAAAACAAAGCCAAGTAAAACAGCAATGAAATTAAACTGGCTTTCACCTGAAATCAGAGACAAATTTCATAAAATCAAAGATGGGGAAAAACTACAGGAAATGGAGGAATACAGTTACAGATATGATTGGAATAGTCAAACAGACATACTACAAACAAGCCAATGAGAAAAATAAAAAATCTAGTAATGTGTGGAAAATATCTACAATGAACCTAAATTCCAAAAAGTCGCCTGTTCCTCCAGTATTATCAGATATAATGGTCATAAAGCGACTTCTGTGCAGGATATTGTAGATTCATTCAGCAAGTATATTTAGTAGTATATCTGGTGAATTTCAAAGAAAAAGTGAGAACTTTGATCTACTGTTCTAAATGAGAACCTAAATGATAAACTACAAAATATAGAACAATTTCAATTGGACTATGTTACAGAGCATGCAAGTTTACAAAACATTTGGAAAAACCTAAATGTAAACAAAGCTACAGGCTTAGATAGAATTGGTACCTGAAATACTTAAATTGTCTCCACCTATTGTGGTCACTATTGGAGGAAATTGTTCTAAACTCATAATATTGACAGACTTTCAAAACTACAAAAAAAAAAGCAGCATGAATTATACTTGGAAAACCATTGGATGACCAAGCAAGCCTCTCTTCTGTGAACTGAAATGATTTGACTTATCTGTAAGGATTGATTACCAAAAAAGCATTTTAGTGTACAAGTCTTTTCAAGGAATTGCTCCAAAATATCTTCAGGAATTATTTGTAGCAAACTCATCAGAATATGGATTAAGATCTGTTTTGATGATGGGAATCTTCAACTTCCCAAGCAATGTTAGAGACATTCAACAAGTCTCTGCAATATTCACATGCTTTCGTATGGAACAGTATTCTCCAAAACATCAAAAAAAGTGATAATCTAAAGTTGTTTAAAGAAAATTTCAATTTTTTCTTACATGTTTAAACAACATCTGATTATTGTCATAATACACAGACACTTTATATTATGTTTTAAAATATTGTATATAATATTTCCACATTTTAAAACAAAAGGCCTCAAGAGAGTAGTATTATATCTAATGTGAGTTGCCTTCTGTAAATAAAGTATTATATTATTATAAGTGTTGATATTTAGGGATAATTCTCTAATATTGTTGAGTAATTAAACTTTATGAGTGCATCATGCTAAGCCATTAAAGCCAAGGCCATGCTACAAAAAGTCATATAATTGCATCTGGTTTCATTTCCATGCAGTCCTGCTGTCAAGTTAACATCACTTTAGCCATTTGATTTGTTCTTTTTGTTGTTGTTTCAGGAATTATTGATTGGGTACATCCTGATAAATGTCTAAGTGATTCACACGTGGCCTTGCCAAATCAATAGCATAGTTGATATGTTAGTTGGTATACATGCAGTGCTAAACACAACATGATTGCATAGAGTAATTAACAAAAGTTTTGATATGCCTAATTTTATTGTCATGATAAATAAACAACACCTATCTAGTCAATCACCTCTAAGCAAACAATAGGTCCACCAGAATACTCTTTGGGCTACTAGTTGAATGAAAATTTTGGCTTTGAAATTTGTTTGGTTCATTTATTTAGAGGAAAAACTCTTTGGAGGAAAATCACAATGACCTATTTTGCATAATTTTTGGATTGTTTGGTTTTTGTATTTAACTCTTAGCTTCTGAGATGTATCATGTACAACCACATAGCTTGCAGATATGTAATCCTTTTCTGTTTTTATATAGAATAGGTATGGTGTGTGTTTTTACAGATCTTTATATAATGGGAGTTTTTCTATATGCTCAGGAGCTTGGTGCAGATCACAGCATGCCAGGGTGAAATCGCTTTTTCCCCTTCTGCATGTTTGGCCAATGATGAAAACACCACCATTAGTGATGTGTCCAACAGCTCATCCAAAAAAGAAGTATCAACTCAGCATGATGATATTTATACTTGCACAGTATCTACACAAACAGACCCTGCCTTACTTGTCTTGGACCTAAGGTATATATAAGACTGTTCTTAAAATACCATTTTATTCTGTTTCAGCAGATAATATGTTACATGCTTTGAAGCATACAGGTCAGTCTGGAGAGATGGCTTGACATAAGCTACTATACCTCAGGTGGCAAGAGTCATAACAGCAGAAGTAAATTTGCTCTAGAGATCTTGCACTTATTATGCCATCAGCAAGCATCATGTTTTTTGTGCACTGCATATCAGAGTATATACGGCCTTTATATCAACATCGGGGGGGGGGAAAAGATAGTCATATACCAGCAGACCTACTCATGGAACACCTTGTCAAAGGAACAAAAAAAGATTCTCCAAGGACTGGGTCCAATGAACAAAGACAAAAACCTTCTGGCCAGATCTAAAGCATTAGCTGTCATATACCAACATTTCTTGATAATTTTGACAGTGTATGCTGATGTACAAGGTGATGGCAGGCAACCACAACAGAGAAACTCTCATCCTGGCGAGTTGAAAATGGTACATGATCTGTGACAAGTCAAACCTTTGGTACCACATCTAGGCAGGTTTTCAGTGCTCACAGAAGTGTTCAGACACCAGCAGATTATAAGAAAACGGCTTTCTTGAATTTGAGTCCCGGATTGACTATCACAAATTTAGACCTGGATTTTAAATCTGGAAAGCAATATTTTGAAGAGTAACCATATAATTTCAGCTTGTATGTGACTCAAGAATATAGTATTTCATTCAAAATATTAGGGTGGCGCATTGTAAAAAAGCACAGTAAAAGCTTCAGAAGTACCTGGAACTCACCAAAAATTAACATATTCTTAAAGTTGAATGTTCACAAAAGATTTCTATATAACCATATGTAAGAAATATGCAAATTTCAGCATGTAATATAAAAAATGGTGGATGGAACATGTGTTTCAATGCTTCCCTGTGAATTTATTTTAAAAGATATCATGCAAATGGGTTAATTTTTTAATTCTGCACACTCAAATTACGCAGAAAGAAAACATTCCATTCTCATTTATTTTATATTTTTGAAAAAATCATCCCCTGTTGCTACCAACAATGTAAAATGTACCTCCTGGTATTTATACTGTGGGAACTTTGACATCTTACTTCCAGCACAAATGGTGTTGCTGTCGTATGGTCCCCCAATTAACTGACCAGGGAACCGGGGGCCACATTTTCAAGAATACATGTATCTCGCACACTTGGCACCCATATTGACACTGTTGCACAGATTAAAGTGTTAATTGCTTTGCTTTATTCTGACAATACCTTACTCTGATGTCTTTTTCCTGATGGAAATCAAATCCTGACACAAGCAAGTGGATGCGTTTTCAAGTTCCATTGACACACATTTCTATTAGTTGAATTGTTATGTTAGCCGAGGAATGCCAAAGTTGGTTTGAGATGGTGTAAGTTTCTTAACAAGATGAAGGAAAGCACACTAGTGTTAACAAACATGATTTAGATAGCTTCATTGCATTAAAGAAACTTTCTCCAACTTCAACCGACTTCAGCATTCCTTAGCTACCATCACATTTCAACAAACCAAGAAGACATAATGATCTGTGTGATATCTAGTAGTAAGCAATGCAGCGTGGTTTCATTTATTCCAGTGTTTGTGAGGTGCTTTTTTTGTTTCCTATAATTTTCCTCATAAGCTTCGTCTCCATCCATCAAAACCAGGCCCTTCATTATAACTTTTCTATTTAACTAATTATATACGTCAGATAAACCTCTTATTTTTATTAGAATTCAAATCTCTGCCTCTTAATTTCGTTAGGTAGCAACTTGAGTTTAAGAAATGAGCTATCCTTCTTTTTCTTCTCTCCATTCTCATTCTACTTTTAGACCTTAAACTGTCTGTCCTCATATTTCTCCAACTATTAAATTTGATCGCCCAAATACCATTTTGAATAGAAATAACCCTGGGTTAGAATAGCTTAAATACATTGGCGATTATCTGAAGGCTTGACTCCATCGGTTCATACACCCATAAGCTATTGACTTTAATGACATGCATCAGCACCCGTATGTTTACTGCTTATTGAGGTAGAGAAAGCCCTAAATATAAGTTTTTAAAGAGTTGCCCCTGTTACAATGATAATTGATTGACAATAAAACTGTTATGGCCTTTAAATTGGTAATAAAAGATGTGACAACAAACAAGCTATGGCTCTGTGAATGCTAACATCATTTGTATTGTTATCTTGTTCATTCTATTTTATTTCTAAAGGAGATAATGCAACATATTTAGTTCTAGATATCAATTCTGGGTTTTTTTTCTCTGTGCTGTTTCTTTTTTCCGGATCAGTAATTACAACTGTGTTCTAAACTATAATACATGGATCCTTCTCCTGCAAAATTGCATGTATTTCTAAACCAGATGTACTTTCAGTGGCAGCTACTTTGCATTCTACAGGATATAATTTGCAGTATAACCAGTAAATTACTTGCTGATACCTTGCTGAAGGCATTACTAAGCTCCAAACCACTTTCCCAAATTTGGATATTCTTCAATAAATACTATTTTAATAGTGTTTTGATAATGCCTAGCCACTCTCCCCACCCTTAAACACCCCCTGTCTTTTATTGGGGCATGGATGCATATTTAGCAATTTGTGTTTTGCAAATGACAATCTTGTTAGTTTGTCTGGCAGTTTAAAATCATGTTTTTCATGTAACATAGTATGACTTGCCAATTATAACATCACATCATGACAGATCTCCATAGTGTCATGCAGTGTAAGTTTATTCATGATTTACTAGACTGGGAAAACATAGATATACCTATAGAAGCTATACAGCTTAACAGTATTTCTCAACTCCCTCATTTTTGGTTCCTGTAGTCCCTTGAATTTGCAAATCAGTCCTACTTTTGTTAGAGTTGTTTCTGTTTTTTGTCTAGCATTTACAAAGTATGACAAAATCATGAAAACACAATTAGTCTGATTTTAATAGGTCACTGTACTTGGTGCAGATTATAGTCATCATCTGAAGACTCCAGCAGTTTTTATTAAAGTTATGGCCCTTTTAACTTGCAGCTGGATGTATTGTATGACAGAATCTTTTTATGGATGCAACTCAGGTTTATGTTTTCCATCTATTTATGCATATATCGACAAATCAGTGTCCTACTACGATGTTTTTGTTGGAGTTATTCCCCATGTTTTACTTTGAGCCTGATGTAGCGTATGGCAGAATCTTGTGAATGCAATTCGTATCACAGTTTTCAGTGGATCATTGTGAAACTTTGTACAGGTTATGGACATGATTTTAAAATTAACCATTTTGACAAGTAACTGTCCTCATGCAATTTATGTTAGAGTTATTGCCCTTTTTGTCTTGCAGCTGAATACAATGTGTAATGGAAGCTTGTGAGCACGATTTGTCCCATAGGTTTTGATGGATCACTAAAGCTTTTTACATATTATTGGTCATCATCTAAAGATGCCAATATTGACAAATCAGTTTGCTCCTTTTAGCTTTGTTGGTCATGGACCAGAAGAGCTTTTGAGGATTACCTATTGTCCCTTGCTGGACATATGTCCATCTGTTATCACAAGTTTGCAATTGCTTCTCCATCTAAACTACTTGGAGGATTGTGATAAAACTTTACACACACATTCATCCCATGGTCTGCTTGGTCCTCAGTGAAAAAGGTGCTGCTCAGTTTGTTTCATTTTTGTTGGTTTTAACAGCATTTTTAAACACAGTACTGGCTATATCATGCAGAGGAAATGGGAGCTAAGTCCCATGGCAGCCATCTTGAAATCTTATTATAACTACTCCTTCTGAATGGAAAGTCATATTGACATGGGATTTTCACCAGAAGACTTCTTATGATGTCTGCTTGGTCCTTAATGAAAATGGATTTGCTTGGAAATTCAGTATGACCACCACAGTGACCATCATGAAAATCTTGTTATTGCTAGTTCTGAATGGATGTCATATCGACATTGGGTTTTCACTACAATACTTCATATGATGTCTAGTTGGTCCTAAATTAAGATGGTACCAATCTAATGTTGAATATGACTGCTATGACTGCTTGGAACATGATGTAGTGTATAACAAAATATTGTGAATACAACTAGTCTTTAACAAGAAATTCAAAGTAATAATCAGTCTCTTTGTCATTGATGTTCCATAATAATTATATCTGTTGCTAAAATATACAAGTATCTTGTTTTTAGAAAAAGTGTTTATAAGTTTCGTACATTTTACAGACATAGGTGGCATATGACTTATGTTGAATGTTCATTATGGTGCTAGTTTTCAATTGGTATCTAGGTAACTGCAACATAAGTAGCTTATCAATGCAATAACAAGGCTAAATTTATATTTTGTCATAAACTTATTGACACTAGATTTAAAATTTACTAATCTGATTTCTCTGTTGACATGTATATACATGCCACATGGCACAAAGACATTCCATGTATACTGGGAGGTTAATTTGAGAGCAGCATCAACAGTGTTACATCAGGCAGTCACTCACTACCAGTATCAGGTGGTTAAAATAGAAAAAAAGCACACAAAGCTAAGACAATTAACTATCGCTCATATATAAGACTGGCAAAGCTGACATTTACTATATAAAGCTTATCATAATTTACCTGTTATCAACACGAATGTTCAAATTAAGAACTAAAAAGGAAACCATGGGAGGGATTTAACTCGAAAGCAGAAACTTTTGAAACCTTCCCACAACCCCATATCTTGCACTATGCTGATAAGTTTTCCGGTCATGTGTACGTATCATTACTAGTTTTTCATTGCACTTTTGCCATTTTACTTCAAGAAGAAAGTACAGAGTTTTAAAAGTTATAATATGTTATAGGCTGATTATCTTTTTTGCACCAATTTCAGTGAAGAGATTTATGTTTGTGCTTTAGATGCTTTGTCATTGTGCCTTAACTACCATCTGAGTAGGCAAACTCCATTGTATTTTATGTTCCCATTTTTTTCTACCTCTGTGAAATAAAACTTCAGATTGCTTGTTTTTCAGCCATTTTATTTTTGTCAGCATTCCAAACTTGTTCATGTAATAGGTCAAATGTTTTATTAATTTAAATGGAATATGGACTTTATACATGTTTACACAACAAATATGAATCAATGTCATTTACCTGAGTAAATGTAATGGCCCTATACACAACACATGTTTTTATGTGTTTTATGCCATTTGCACTCTAATGTGTCTTGGAAAAATTTACAAATTGAGTTTCTTTGGGTTTTTGTTGTTGTTGATTTTAATGATACTTTTAACATATTATTAGCTATATCATGCCTCTGAAATTGGAACTAAGTGTTTTTTCCAAAGACACACCAAGGCAGCCAACCTGGGCTTGCCTAGACTGGTATCTAACCCACAACCCTTGAATTACAAGTTTGATGCTGTATGAACTAAGGTACCATGGTTCTGTACAAATTGAGATAAAGGAAAAATTCAACAAAAGATTTGTTAACATTTTTTTCTTCTTTCAATTTTTTAATCTTGAAAAAAATTTGTGTGATTACATAGTAACTTCAGATAGTTACCTGAGACCTTCAATCAGCCTTTAATGGCAGCCATTTCCTGTTTAGGTTCTGTGGGTTAACTCCCATTAGGAGTATATGTTTGTTGGGTTAACTCTCCTGAGCAGTGCATTGGAATATGCAAATACTATTTGCTAAAATCTGACACATCCATGAAATTATTATTTTTAAAACAACACTGAAATAGTAATAATTGTACTATAATGTCTTTTAAATAAAATAACTTGCAATTTAAAAGAAAAATATTTGATAATGGAAGAAAGCTAGAGCACATTTAACATTCACAACATCTATATATAGAACAATTTCATAAGACATCCCTGTCATTCCAAGCACCTTATTATATGAGAGACATGGACAAGTCTTGTTGTATATGCTAATGTAAGCAGTGCAGTCAAAATCAAATGAATATTTATACATGAAAAATGGGACATTCAGTAGAAACAGATTAGTTTGTTTTTTGCTTTGTGTTTTGGTTTTAACAGCACTTTTAACACTTATTGGCTATATCATGGCAAGGAAATGGAAACTAAGTGCTTCTCCAAGGACACACCTACATGTAGCAACCGACCAGGCTGGCATGCAAAAGTATCAAACCTGTGACTCAGGTATTACGAGTCTGATGCTCTACCAACTGAGCTACCACAGAAAGAGATTAGGAAGACCAATATACCAATTCCAGATTAGGAAGACCAATATACCAATTCCAGATTAGGAAGACCAATATACCAATTCCAGATTAGGAAGACCAATATACCAATTCCAGATTAGGAAGACCAATATACCAATTACAGATTAGGAAGACCAATATACCAATTCCCAATTTAGGAAGACCAATATACCAATTCCAGATTAGGAAGACCAATATACCAATTCCAGATTAGGAAGACCAATATACCAATTCCCAATTTAGGAAGACCAATATACCAATTCCAGATTAGGAAGACCAATATACCAATTCCAGATTAGGAAGACCAATATACCAATTCCCAATTTAGGAAGACCAATATACCAATTACAGATTATGAAGACCAATATACCAATTACAGATTAGGAAGACCAATATACCAATTCCAGATTAGGAAGACCAATATACCAATTCCAGATTAGGAAGACCAATATACCAATTCCAGATTAGGAAGACCAATATACCAATTCCCAATTTAGGAAGACCAATATACCAATTCCAGATTAGGAAGACCAATATACCAATTCCCAATTTAGGAAGACCAATACACCAATTCCAGAATTAGGAAGACCAATATACCAATTCCCAATTTAGGAAGACCAATATACCAATTACAGATTAGGAAGACCAATATACCAATTCCAGATTAGGAAGACCAATATACCAATTCCAGATTAGGAAGACCAATATACCAATTACAGATTAGGAAGACCAATATACCAATTCCAGATTAGGAAGACCAATATACCAATTCCAGATTAGGAAGACCAATATACCAATTCCAGATTAGGAAGACCGATATACCAATTACAGATTAGGAAGACCAATATACCAATTCCAGATTAGGAAGACCAATATACCAATTCCAGATTAGGAAGACCAATATACCAATTCCAGATTAGGAAAACCAATATACCAATTCCCAATTTAGGAAGACCAATATACCAATTCCAGATTAGGAAGACCAATATACCAATTCCCAATTTAGGAAGACCAATATACCAATTCCCAATTGAGGAAGACCAATATACCAATTCCCAATTTAGGAAGACCAATATACCAATTCCAGATTAGGAAGACCAATATACCAATTCCAGATTAGGAAGACCAATATACCAATTCCAGATTAGGAAGACCAATATACCAATTCCAGATTAGGAAGACCAATATACCAATTCCAGATTAGGAAGACCAATATACCAATTCCAGATTAGGAAGACCAATATACCAATTCCAGATTAGGAAGACCAATATACCAATTCCAGATTAGGAAGACCAATATACCAATTCCAGATTAGGAAGACCAATATACCAATTCCAGATTAGGAAGACCAATATACCAATTCCAGATTAGGAAGACCAATATACCAATTACAGATTAGGAAGACCAATATACCAATTCCCAATTTAGGAAGACCAATATACCAATTCCAGATTAGGAAGACCAATATACCAATTCCAGATTAGGAAGACCAATATACCAATTCCAGATTAGGAAGACCAATATATCAATTCCAGATTAGGAAGACCAATATACCAATTCCAGATTAGGAAGACCAATATACCAATTCCAGATTAGGAAGACCAATATACCAATTCCAGATTAGGAAGACCAATATACCAATTCCAGATTAGGAAGACCAATATACCAATTCCAGATTAGGAAGACCAATATACCAATTCCAGATTAGGAAGACCAATATACCAATTCCAGATTAGGAAGACCAATATACCAATTCCAGATTAGGAAGACCAATATACCAATTCCAGATTAGGAAGACCAATATAGCAATTCCAGATTAGGAAGACCAATATACCAATTCCAGATTAGGAAGACCAATATACCAATTCCAGATTAGGAAGACCAATATACCAATTACAGATTAGGAAGACCAATATACCAATTCCAGATTAGGAAGACCAATATACCAATTCCAGATTAGGAAGACCAATATACCAATTCCAGATTAGGAAGACCAATATACCAATTCCAGATTAGGAAAACCAATATACCAATTCCAGATTAGGAAGACCGATATACCAATTCCAGATTAGGAAGACCAATATACCAATTCCAGATTAGGAAGACCAATATACCAATTCCAGATTATGAAAACACTTTTCATACCAGGTTCCAGTGACTGTCGGAGTGGCCAATCTCTCTTCATGTAGTGGGAATCTCTCGCACGACTATCCCATTCACAGAGAAAACAGCAGTACTTTGTGTATCCAGTCTGCCGACCAAGCAAGAGAGCAAGAACCTTGAAATCGCCATAAGCTGCCATTGATGTTGGTCATAGTTTATGCACCTCAAAAGTTGTTTCATATTTTCATAGGTTTCCTTCATATGGACTGCATGACCAACTGGAATTGATGGCAAAACACTGCCATTATGCAGCAAAACAGCTTTAAGACTCGTCTTCGATGAATCAATGAACAGTCTCCACTCATCTGGATCATGAACGATGTTGAGGGCTGCCATCACACCATCGATTTTGTTGCAGGCTACAAGATCACCTTCCATGAAGAAGAATGGGACAAGAATTGAATTTAAATCACCAAAAACGTGTTTGGATCACCAAAACAGGCTACAGAAAAACCTAACCGCATTTGCATATTACCGAATCTGAGTCTTAAATTATCAAAACAGACTATGACAAAGTGTGGGGCCAGTTAATCAATACTGGACACTCATTGAGAAATGACGGTCCAGTAAAGTCCAGCTCTTGCCAATGAGGAGGCCTCCCCATGTGAAGAGCCACACGTGATGAAGATTTACAAGCATCAATCTAAATATTAACAAATTAAATAATGAACAAAGGTCAAAATTATAAAACAAGCAGTGTACAATACACTAAGATTGATGACTGTCAAAAATACAGTGTACATAATGTGTTATGATGCAGAAAAAAAATATACATACATACATATAAAACTTACATGCAGTCAAATAAATATGGCATCCTCTGATTCTAGTTTGTGTACACATTTCTATTTAAAGGCCATCTACCTAATAACTATACATTTTTATCAAATACACACAACATACGATCATCACAGTTAATAAATACAAAATTAGAGTGTTCAGACATAGATGGTATGATGGGAAAAGAACATACATACATACATTTACTCTTATACACATACATATAAAACTACAGATCTCTCATGCTGTCGTTTGATCTTTCCTTTCATATGCAATCAACAATAGCATCCTCTGATTTTAGTTTATGTACACACTTCTATTTCAAGTTCATCTACCTAATAAATATATACTTTTGTCAAATATACACAATATACAATCATCATGGTTAATAAATACAGAAGGAAACGTGTTAATAACATTTATACATGTAAAACTACAGACCTCTCATGCTGTAGTTTGATCTTTCCTTTCATATGCAATCAAATAAATATAGCATCCACTGATTTAAGTTTATAATAATAATAATAATGATGATGACTTTGTATAGCACCTAATCTTTAGAAGCTCTAAGTGCTTTACAATATTAGATAACACCTAAAAACATATATAATGATATGATTACGAAAACAAACACCATGAAATTAGAAAACAAAAACATGCTGAAAATAGTTAAGGTAAGTAAACATTATTAAGTCTTTAAGTCTGTTCTTGCAGTTGAAATAGATGAGTTTTAAGAGCACTCTTGAATGAGATCACAGTGTCTTTGTGTTTAAATTCAGTGGGCAGTTCATTCAACGTTGCTGGGCCCTGGTATGCAAAAGAACATTGTCCGTATGACTTCATTTTAATAGTGGGAATAATGAGAATACGGGTGTTGGAAGATGAGTGTAAGTATCTTGCTGGTGTGTACACATGGGTGAGGTGAGATAGGTATGGTGGACTGGAGCCAGTCAATGAAACATAGCACAGAGAACAAATTTTTGTTTGATTCTGGATCGAATGGTTAGCCAGTGTAGGGTACAGAGCAGGGGGTGTGTTTGCTCAGTTTGTGGTACTCTAAGGATGATCCGAGCTGCTGTGTTTTGAACTTTTTGAAGTTTCTGGTAGATACTGAGACGAACCAGATGGAATTGAATTACAATAGTCCAGTCTTGAAAGTACTAAGGAACACACAAGTGTTTAGTGGCATCAACTGAAAGATAATTGCGAATGGAGCTGAAGTGTCTCAGCTCCAGATAATCAGCCTTGCATATGTTCATGACATGTTGGTGCAATGAGAGAGTACTGTCAAGAGTAACACCTAGGTTTTGTACTGTGTGAATTTAATGTTGGTGTTGCTGATACTTCTTGTTTGAGGTAAAGGATGTGAATGAGAAAGTCTTTGTGTTGTATTCAGAATTTTCTTCAGTTTTATCATCATTCATCTTTAGCTTGTTACATGTCATCCATGATTTCACATCGGAAATGCACCTCGCTACGCCTTGGATGGTACCATCAACTTCAGTTGGGTGGCTAGATTTGTATATTTGGGTGTCATCAGCGTACAAATGGTGAGACACTGGATGATGATCTATGACACTTGAGAGGGGCTGAGCGTATAGAATGAAGAGAACAGGTCCAAGAATAGAACCCTGTCGAACACCAAAACATAGATCAACTGGGCTGGAGTGTTTTCCATTTGCGGACACAATTTGTGTCCTGTTGACCAAGTAGGACTTGAACCATAGTAAGGCTGTATCTTGAATGCCAAATATATGCTGTAGACGATAAGGTAATATATCATGGTCTATTGTGTCATATGCTGCAGATAAGTCAAGGAGGGTCAGAACTGTCATCTTTACACTATCCAAGGCAGAGAGAAGGTGAACTACTTCCAGAAGGGTAGTTTCGGTACTGTGGTGAGGGCGATATGCAGACTGTACATTGCTAAAAAGACTATTTGAATTCAGATGAGATACAAGTTGGGATAGAACAACTTTTTCTAAGATTTTTGACATGAATGGGAGGTTAAAAACTGTGCGGTAGTTCTTTAAATCGTTATGGTCAAGTGTCAGTTTCTTCAGCAGAGACTTTACAATGGCAGTTTTGAAAAATGATGGGAATTCCCTGGATGAGAGAGAAGTATTAATAACATCAGTTAGTGAAGGCAATATTGGATCTAAGCACTCTAGCAGCAGTGATGTTGGCATCGGATCAAGTTCACATGACTTTGGGGCACTCTTCATCATGATTGTACGTACTAAATCCATAGAAACAGGTTCAAATGCTGCTAAAGGTTGCCGCTGAAATTCTGTATCACAACTGTATGATGACGATGAGTCAATTGAAATTGTGTTGTCAAGCTTATCTCTAATGGTTTGTATTTTGTCACGGAAGAAATTTGCCAACAGGTCCGGAAGGTCGACCAGAGAGAAGGTAGTTGGAAGTGGTGTACATTTGTTCCTTGACATTAGCTTGTTAGTAATCTCGAAGAGCTCTTTGCAGCTGGAACTTTCAGTGATCTTTGTACTGTAGTGGGCTGATTTCACTGCATGGACTACGTTTATGACGTGCATTATTATTTCTTTCTTTTTCAAGAGATTATGATAATGATCGTTTTACATGGATCTGAAATAATTTAAATTTACTGGTTTATCAATGATATCCTTATAAAATGCTTTTATCCATCCAACTGAGGATACGTGTTAATGCGGTGTAAAGAACGTAAAACACTCCCTTCAGTCACTCGGGACACTTTGTATAAATTGTTTGTTTATTTATTATAACTTTAATGTTTTTCCTAAACATGATTAAATTAATAATTGATAATAAATAAATAAAAATTGTTATCATAAATCAGAAATAGTACTTGGCTTTTTATTCTAACATGATAATTATAAATGTACGATATAAATGTAATGGGTGCGAATACATTGCGAAAGCTTTATTTTACTTTTTTTAAAAAAATAAAAAATAAAAACATTACTGAAGTCATACTATAGTAGGGGGCCGTTCCATTCTGAATCGTACACCACCTTCGATCTTCGAAAGTATTTACCTGGGCCAGTTGCTATCTAGCTGAGGATTATTTAATCTCTTTATACTTGACAAAATTTCAAACCAAACCTTGTTCCGTCTATGCATACTTTTTTAATTTGGAAAATAAAAGTTGTTAACAGCGAGTGCAATGTTAAAGAAAATGTTATTTATAGTACATGCACTGCCTAATACATGTCGTAAGGTGCACAGTTGCGACGCGGATCTTCGCGCAGGTAAAACTAAAAGTCGGTACATTTATACTTGGAAAGTTCTGATTTAATTAATAAACATACCGAACTTTCCAAGAACAGAAAGATTATGTTATTTTGTCCTATTCTAGCGAAATGTCTACTTGAAGTTTGTGAGGATGTTTGTTCTTTCTCGTAGACCGCAAACAATGTGCTGCAACTTTCACCTGATAATCCTATGTCTACCTGATTTTCGCCATTGAAAATCCTAATTTCATCGATATACCTTATCCTCGTGTTTAATAGTAAAAGCATGTCTTTAACACACGATCTGAAAGATTCTTGCAATCAGGTCGTAAAGTGTCAGAAATATTGTCGGGAATATTTTCCAATGAATCTATGATGCTACTGAATCCGCCATTTTCACGATTGCTTGTGAGCTGGAGCAGTAACTAAGTGCGCGGAGCTTATCGTTCGATACCGGAACTATCCATTGCAGCTAGATGCAGTCTATGAGTGAGTGCAACTACACTTGCAATTTTCAGTGTATATATTATGATCATCAGGGCCGGATTAAGGCTATGAGGGCCTAAGGCTAATAGGAGGGAAGGGCCTAAGTATGTTCTACATTATTCTACATATTGCAACAAAAAAAATCTTAGTCATAAAACAAATTTTTTTTATTTAGGTACTTAAGTCCCCTTTTTTGCCCCAAAAAATGTAAATTTTCAAACAAGGAATTTAGTTGAGAGTACCAGGGCCAAAAAAAAAATAAAAAAAAATGAACATTAGACAAACTTAAAATTGCAATTAATTATTTTAAAAATATTTAATATGATGTTATACGCACGTGCTCATGGCGATTTGTTTGGCTATGAAATAGCCATTGTGCACTGAAATTGGAGCTATTTTCTAAAATGTCAAGAAGTTCACATGCAACAACCAATTTCATATTTTTTCAGAATACAAAGGCATGCATGAATAATGAATTTTTAGAATATCATTTTGGTTGTCGCTCTTTGGTATCTTGCATCACTATAACAATCACATATAAACTACATCTTAACTGACATTTTTACTATAGTGAACACATAAAATGATTTTGACATAAAAATTAGTTTTCTGCAATAATTAGCGTTATAGAATATATATATATTTTTTTTTATCCACAAAAATTTACCCGACATGTTTAACTATTGCATGAAGACAACAGTTGCTGCATGCATTAGGATATTGGCATCATGGTTTAATTGAGAATTGACTGCAGGAAAAAAAATAGCCGCGAGTATTTGGCTTCTATAATGACCTGTAAAATAATATGAGCATCAGTAGAGAATCTTACACGAGTGCCTATTTCAATTAAAATCTAATAAAAGAACTGAATCATTAAACACTCTCAAAAAACTTAAAATATTCAACGTATTTCATAAATGTCATCTGAAATAATCTTGAATGTAACTACCAATGTTACTCAGTAAGAACCGCAAAAATAGTATACAGAATTTACTTTAAATTACATTCGGATGCCTTGGTCATTACGCCTTCACATTATATGTCATCAAGCCATCATTCGTAATGTCATTGGTTGTTATTAAAAGTGTGTAATATTGGAAATATGATATGGGTATATAGATCTAAATAACACAGTAGCGGTGTGATAAATTCATATATATAAATAAGATTATACACATAAATGAAACGGCGAAAATATTTACATATACTTTGTAATTATTCTTTTCGATGCCAGACGCTTTCTTTGAAACGCCAAGATGTGACGTCATGATGTCAAAAATGACGAAACTGATCACAGGTTCAAAGTCACGTCATGACGTGATCGCACTTGTTCTTTTATTAATTTCTAATCGAAGTATGGTGTAAATGCCATTATAGAGGAAGCTGATATATCGTAGCATTCGACTGTTGTTAACGATCACGGTAAAGAATTTGTTGCAGTTAACAAGCCGCTGCTAGTGATTAAATTAAAGTTAAATAACAAAATTTTCAATAAATAACTTTTTAACGCTTACCGCTCTTTTTCCTCGAGAAAGTGCTGCCATATTTACTTGAAGAGATTTCCCCCAAATGCTTGCTTTTCAAAAATGTGTAGGAAAATGTTCCCGTCAAAGTCAGGTAGTAGTATTTTCTCCTTTAGTAGTATTATTAACTTATCGCGCCTATCGGCATGTGCGACACACTCAGCAAGGCTACTTATAACGGTTTCATAGCAAGTATATAAATTTTACCCAGAGTTTAAAACTTTAAAAGAAAAATGTTTCATTGACATTTTATATTCACTAATGGCAATTTCTAGAAGGACTTTAATTCAAACTTTACTCTTGTTTTTATCTTAAATATGTATACTTGTATATACTGTATAGTTATGTGGTTTCACCATAACAGAACAATGTTTAAATACATATATTTTGTTTCAGTTTTTGTGTTTGTAATATTCTTTCTTTGTGTTGTCCGCCTTGAAAAAGGGACCCATACATCTCCAAAGTCCCTGGCTAGTGTCTCAGACATACTGCACCGTGCTTTGTCACGTTTGCTCCCCCGTCCCCCTCTCTTCTTTTCTCATATTTTTGCTCTCATTGTTTATCTTTATTGTAAAGCTAATACGAGGAAATTATGTAGTAGGTGTGGGTGTTTGTGTGTATTCGGATGAATCTGAAGTACGTAATGTCACATATATTATAAATCCATGTATTTAATTAGAGAATTTAGTCGAGGGGGAGGGGGCATATTGATGTATACTCTCGGAACATATACATACTTTCAATGACTGCAGTACTAAAAATATATTTTTTTAATATTTTGGCATAGAAAGTATTTCTTGTACTAAATTCAATAACAGTTGACTTTTGTTGATGGAATGAAGAACGATTACCCGGGAAGTTTTGTTTCAGTTTTGGTCAACAAGCAGAAGGACATGTTATTGTAGGTGGGTAGTCACGTCACTTTTCAATGATAAATCTAGACTTAGTAAAGGAGTGTGTTAAAAGATAGAGCGAAAGAGCTGGGATCTTTGGGTATTAAGTATGGGGCAATAGAAAAACAAAGTGTTCAACATCTTCATTATCATAATCACATCCTTCGTTGTGCAAACCAAACAGTTTCCGGATAAAGAGACTATCGAGAAGAATTAATGGGTATAAACCTGTAACAATCCGTGCAGCTTCCATCTGATTATTTTCTTCCCCATTCTGATCTTTCCGAATCTTCAATAGAGCAATTATCCCAGAGACTTCAGAAGCATATTCTAAGATTGGACGTATGAATAGTGTATATAATTTAGCCGAAGTTGTTCTCTTGAAAGAGTATTTTATCGCGCTTAACATAGATTAATATTTCGATGCGTTCTGAATAATCATACTAATATAATTAGTCCAATTAGCATCAGAAGATAATGTCAACAATTGGTCTGTAATTAGACGATAGTGTTTTGTCTCCTTTCTTATAAATCTGCATGTCATGCGCTAGCTTCCACTGTGTTGGGAACACGCTGGCTTTGAGTGATTTATTTAAAAATATTTGCAATGGAACATACATTTCTTCAAATATACTTTTTAACAGTTTATAACTTATTTGATCGGTTCCAGCGGTTTTGTTTAGGTCAAGACTAGTTATTACATCTATAATTTCTTGTTTATGTATAATGATGTCAGAAATAAAAGTTTGATTTCTAACTTCAAAGTGCGGTAACTGTTTATCATTATTTTTTAAACGTGTAACAGCGCAAAATTACGAATTCAGCAGCTCGCACTTTTCCTGATCACTTGTTGCAAAGCTAGAGGATCGGTTCGTAAGTCTAAGTGGAGGTAATAGGTTCAATGTCTTTGTAGAATGTACTTGTTATCTCATTATTTTCTAATAAGGTCGAGGATTTGATCCGATGGCAGGGCTTGAACGCGCATCCTTTCGGTCGCAGGTCTGAGACGCTAACCACTGAGCCACGGTGGCTCCTATTGAGATTAATATACCCATATGATATTTTCCAATATTACACATGTTTAATAACACCCAAAAACACCGCAAATGACGGCATGACGACATATAACTTAAAGGCGTAATGACGAATGCATCCGAATGTAATTTAAAGTCAATTCTGTAACCTATTTTTGCGTTTTTTATTGAATATCATTTTTGTCATGTCATACACATAACATAATCTTACATTTGAGATTATTTCACATGAAATTTATGAAATACGTTGAATTGTTCAATCTTTTGCGATTCTAGTGAAAGATCCTACATTGTTGTTCATATAATTTTACATGTCATTATAATCCTTTATTGAGTTACACTTTAGTTACAAAAGAGACAACTTCATTTTGCCGAGCACTAAAATCTGTGTGCCAATTTAAAACTTATTTCATCCATACTACACTAGAAGGGCTCATGAAATGCAGGCAGTTTACTTGGCCTCTAATTCACCTTTCGGGAATAATACCTGCGGGAGACTGCTCCATCTCATCAGTGCGTAACTATAAAAACTTTAATTCAGTGACCTCTTCTCCAGTATGGAGATGTTAGATTAACACTGAAATCAGCTGTCTTATATAATGTTCTGTTCTATTTATCTGCAGTTTAAAGCTGGGAGAATTATACCAAGAGAATAGCTAATAAACCCTTCTGTAAAATGAGCAAACTCGCACTTTTTCATTTTTTTTTTTAAACTAGTTTCTCTTTCATCACTCATTTATGAATAATTAAAAATATCTGAGTAGTAACTAAGAATATATAAATTCTTCAGACCGAGACCCAAATTTCATTTTTAAAGTTTCGTATTTTTTATGCTTACTTTCTACATACATTTTAAATTTGTTTCAAGAAAATATGAAATCTAACAAAAAGTAAAGGAAAGTCTTATTATTTTGAAAAGTTTTTTATAAGGCCCAAAGGAAGAAAACAACATTATACGTTCAAAAATATAAATTGTAATAATGCATAATATGTTCATTTGAATTTTAAGATACATTTTATTTTCTTGGCTTTGTTGTTCATGTTGGTTAAGTAATAAGGTCATTGTAGTGTCCAATCCTATGAGACGTTCAAGCAGAAATAAATTCTTGCATAGTTAGTTTTAGTTCAATGGCATAAAGTTGACGATTTAAGTTTCGAGTGACTTACTTAAAACTAGCTCCAACACGTAGATGTAAACAGCATGATTTATAAGCACGTCATGTTACACAAGGACCGATTTTGGAAATGTGTTTCTTATTGCTTGTATAAATCTCACCGATATGGTATCATGTTTTGGTGAAATAACTTCTAACTTTAAAAAAATATGAAAAAAAATTAATTGTGAAAATTGTTTTGTTTTCACATGGTCTGCACACTTAGTGTGCATAATCAAAATACTCTTCTGAGCGTATTTGTGGTTCACATTTTAACATCAGAGAGATCATTAACAATTCCCATTATCAAAGGACGACCGCATTATGATTATCCCTTGTCTATATACTACATTGATTGTTAATTGTTATTCAGACAGCAAGGTGACAGCCTGTTGGTTCCATACATTTACTCAGAAATAATGATGGCGTGCATAAATAAACTCATGTATCAAAAGATCTGTTTTGATATTTCAGATGTACGTAATTTTCACCATCAGCAAAGTTTCTACATGACCCCTACCTGTTTTTCATAATTTGAAACCATTATATTATTAATAAAATCACGAGTTGATGTTTTTTTCTTCTATTGTTATAGCGCGTATCCTCTTTGGATTGTATAATTTTTCCTCATATTTACTACCGATGTTAAATGGACCTAAGAATTAAAACTAAGGCATCATATTAAAATATAGGCTTGATAGTTGATGTGTTTCTGACATTTTTGTAACAGATTCAGGCTTAAGAAATGCTACAATATATGGAGAAAAAAATTATTGTGTGTAAACCTTACTTAAAAGATACAATAGGATATGACTATCTAATACATTTACGGTATATAGGCTGGTCTCGTAGAACAGTCTGTGTTTTCGCTGTGACTAAAAACGCATTTAAACAATTTGGAAGGCAAAATAAAGTGTAACGATACCTGATTGACACCACTGCACTTGTAGACAGATTGGTGCCAGGTGTATATATATATTTTGTGTATTTTTTTAAACTCATTAACCCCTGGAGATTCTTTTAATCTACGCTGAAAAGGGGGTAGGAAACGCATTTTTTGGGATTACTTCTGAATGTAACCGAACACATCTGCTTCTTAGAGATTTTCGTTTAGCCGGATGTTTAGGTGTATAAAAAACGTTGTATTTTTACTTCTTTCTTTTTTTTTTTTTTGCGTATTGGATCTACTATTTTCTTGTCCTGGTCACTTTTTACTCCAAATCTCAAACTTATTCTACTTTTTGCAAAGGTTCACCTGTCCGTGTGCAGTTCGTTCGTTCGTTAGTTGGATTAACGACGTGTGCGGGCCATTCGGCTATTTACGTCGATCCGTGTGCAGTTCGGACCGGTTTGCTTTATATTTGAGTAAAAAAAAGTCTCAATCCGGACACAAACTCCGGTTCCGAAACGGGTAACTTTTGGCCTACAAATAATCGGGTCTCAAAAATTAGGTTGTTTCTGCTGTACCTTTTAATGCGAGTAGAAAGTCGACATTATTTGGTATCATTGTAAATGATGTTGACGTTACCGAGCTCGGAAGTAGCATACAACCTCATGACGCGTAAATGAGTTAATGAGACTTCCTTCATAATAGAACTATGGATACAAGCATGATGCATAATCTGTAAATCAAAGTCACCAAATCGTTAACTGACGAAGGTATATACATATAAAAGTATATTGAATGCATTCACCAGTTTATGATTTGCTTGCACATATAGTCGCAAGTCTTAAAGTGTGATGACGAAAGACAGATATTGCTAAAATGAAATGTTTCTTATTGCAACTGATCATCTTAATGATAAATGTTTGACTTCTATCTATATATCTATTGAAGTTATATGTACGTAACTTCCAAATTCGGTTTGTCTTAATTCGATCTCAGTATAACAGGATCTGTGATGAGTTGCACAGCCGTTCTATCCTGTTCTGAAAACTATAGTCCATTGAATAATGCAGATGTTGCATATCAAGAGTTTTTTTTTCGATTGCTTTACACGTGTGAAACCTCACGGTAAACAGGGCGTTTTTACTTTATATTCGGGTAGGATAATTACGCAATTTTGGTATAACTCTACTAGGAATCTGTAGGTATTTTCAATAGTAGTTTGATGTACTTCTTTCTTATGACGCGTCACCGATTTGTTTGCTTGTATTGGACATGTACATCACGATTGTATCTTGTGTTTCCCGTCGCTGTTGACACACATCTAAGAAATATTAATAAAAATGCACTAGCTTTTCGTCTTCTTGTTTAGCTATGTTATTTGTATTTGATGTTTGGATCTAAAGTGAGATCATAAATTTAGGAAATCTGTATTTTGACTGCACAAATCTCTTTACAAGTTTTCCACCGTGCAATCGAGGACATGGCTTCAGGCGTTGTATCGCCAGTTTTGGTGGAAAAATACACTCCAAAATCAAGAAACAAGCAACAAGTGTGTAAACAGGGACCTACCTACAAATCATGCTTTTACATTGTTTTGGGGCTAAATTTGTTAGTAGGAGCAAGATTTTACCCTTTTCCAACCGAGAACTTTCTCGGTTGGAGGCGTGTCCTCAGTACGTTGGTGTGTAATCGCATGAATGTTCTCTATTCACACCAAATACAAACGCACCTAAACTTGTACTGTGTAGACCGTAGAAAGAGTCTTGAAGTATGACGGAACTTTAGTTCAAAGAACAGGTTTTTGGAACAACTCGCACTCAGTGGAAAACTAGATCATGAAAATGGGCGAACAATGCTCTCATGTATATTTGTCACCTCGTGATATGAAATTCATCAACACATTTTTCTTTTTGGGGGGTGGTGGGTGGGTTGGGGTTACATTTTTGATAGTTGATTTACCACACACAGGTCGTCGTTCTACGTTTTCAAGATTAATCTAACGTTTATCTCGTGATTTATAGTGATTAAAATTAAATGCAGCAGCAACCATTGTCAAGGTGGTGATCATCATTATCATCATCTTAAATGGTAGTGATTGCAATGATAATAAATGGCAGTGGAAATATTAATATCCTCGAGGAGTTAGGGAAGGTCTATGCTTTTTCATATCCTTAAATTGCTTAACAAAGAATTTCCTATATAGGGTATTGTTGCACCAGGTTTTTCAGGACAACTAATCTTGCAGATATAGCCGATCAAACAAGAATGCACATTATGTAGTCGCTGATATATGTCAAAACAAAAAAAAAAAAAAAAAAAAAAAACAAAAAAAAAAAAGGAAAAATAAAACGGTTGCACTTCTTTGTGTCTTTGTATTTGACAATGTTTGCTTGTATTTACTTTTATTTTTGTATAAATTCTACAAAATTTGAAAATAAACTTGAAATCTTTCATTGTCTTGAGCTAAGTGTAAACTTTTGGAATAGTTGTATTTGTTCTAAATAAAGGTCATTCATGTTTAGATCGCCCCATTGTTGATCTCTCTCTGTCTCTGTCTGTCTCTCTCATAAGCTAAAACAAAATCGCTTGACAGATACAGACGCCAGTAATCGATTTGTCAGATCACGATACCGAGGTACAAAATAATTTTTTTATATATATCTACTGAACATCTGAAGGTACGTTAGTTTGAAAAATTGTAGGGCCAACAGTCAAAAGGGTTACTGGTGCGACGATTCATTTGCGACCAACCATTAAAATGTCATGGGGGGGGGGGGGGAGAAGTTTCCTGCTTTCAAATAGCTTGGAAAATAAAAAATATAAATTCCCTGGTTTATGCCGAAAAAAAAAAAAAAATCCATTAGATTTTTTAAAATATTCTCTCGAGGTTATGTCCAGGTTCCAAAGAAAAGGTCAGATAACTTCCCCCCCCCCCCAAAAAAAAAAAAAAATAAAATTGGTCGGACCCTTAGCTTTAAAGATATTTATCATTGGGATCACTCGTCAGTAGTTCAATAGTCAGAAGCTTTTTCTTTAGTAAAGATTGAAACCCTTTTATATAGGTTACATACACATAAAAAACCATTTCTTTTAAACACTTTTATATAGGTTACATACACATAAAAGCCATTTATTTTAAACCCTTTTATATAGGTTACATAAACATAAAAAGCCATTTCTTTTAACCCTTTTATATAGGTTACATACACATAAAAAGCCATTTCTTGTAAACCCTTTTATATAGGTTACATACACATAAAAAGCCATTTCTTTTAAACCCTTTTATATAGGTTACATACACATAAAAAGCCATTTCTTTTAAACACTTTTATATAGGTTACATAAACATAAAAAGCCATTTCTTTTAAATCCTTTTATATAGGTTACATACTCATAAAAAGCCATTTCTTTTAAACCCTTTTTTATAGGTTACATACACATAAAAAGCCATTTCTTTTAAACCCTTTTATATAGGTTACATACACATATAAAGTCATTTCTTTGGTCTTAAAAAGCCTTCTGAATATTGAAATTCCTTACTAAGGAACCCTGTGACAAATATCTTTAAAACTAAGGGACAGACCATTTAATTAAGACCAAAGGGTAGACTTGTTTTGTGTTTGTAACTTATATAAATGGGTTTAAATCTTTAATAAAAAGCTTCGTGAAAAGTTTTGTGAATCATAGTTTGTGTCGCTTTTCTCCCTTTATATTTCGATGCACAATTGGAAACTTTGCTAATACTAAGCATACAGTACCGTTACTGACGTCCCAAAAGTATATATCAGAATGATTGAACGATGACGGTAGAATGCATATATCGAATAAGACCGCTTGATAAATACATATACAATCAGCAATGAGGCAGATTCATAGATCAATGTATGAAAGATAGTTAGGTAGATTGTTATATCGATACTTAGCTAAACAGGTAGAGATCAGAGATGGGTTGGTTGGTAAGTAGATACTAAGGCTGTTAGGATAGAACGAGTCCACTTGATCGATTGATATGGTTTGCTTGTAACATAACTAAAGTGTTCGACAGTTTAGTGACCAACTTTATCATCATTGTTTCTCCATTACAAAATTACGCTACGGTTTCCACGGCTTGCAGAACAACCTTCCAGCCTAGTACTTTCTGAGATCAAAGTTGTTCCAAAAGTTTAGAGAGAAACATTCTCGTATTCATCTTTCCACAGCAAAATTTCTAGAGAAAAGGGTATACAGCATGCACAACCCCAGTTCAGTAACATGGAATGGCTCAATTACCACTGGTGTATGCCGAGAAATATGTCTCATCTATTCTTGTAAAACGCCCCCACTTCATTTCTAATTCATTGCTCTTCGGTTCATTCTTCATTTGTCATATGAATTGCCATAGGATCTTGTCCGACGGACTTTTCCACTTGTGAACATTTTTGATGTGCTTAATTGTTCTAAATGTCACTATTCCTTCAGAATTTTTCATATGGAATTGCCCGTTAAGGTAATGTACTTGAGGAAATCCCTAAGCGCAGAGTATATAAGTGTAAGGCGGGGGGTGGAACCCGAGTTTGCTAGGACTTGAAGGTTTTGACGGACAAGAGCCACAAGAAGATACCCATGGGTCATCCCCAAATTTTAATTCACGGGGTTTTATAACCCGTGGGTTTCTTACTCTTGGTAATTAAATCTGGAAGTATTTCAGAATTCATATTGGGGTATATTTTTTTTTAATATTAACAGTAATGCAAAATATAAATTAAAATAATCTGTGTGTACTGGCATTTAAAGTATGATAACAAATGCACAACATATGTGACAACATATAATGACAAATGTTTCAGGCACTTTAACATAGCACTACTAGCAACTGTCAGACATTTTTTCACCAAACATTAAACTGGCTTCCAAATATTTAAGAAATTTTAACGTGGCAAAGTTTTTTAGAAATAATACTCTGTAAATAAATTTATAAACTTAGACATGGCTTTACATGAAATAAAATTGTGCAACTACATTCTGATCCTTCATTACCACATTACACATAGCTTATGCTAGCCTGCAATTGTACATTTCCTCTAACAGTATTTATATTTCATAATTTTTCTTCAGTTATAAATTACAAATTATTCATTTGAATCTCTAGTTTGCTAATGTTTATAAATTGTTCTATTGACACGTATGCATCTTGTATTCTAAAATTTATTTTGTATATCTGGTTTTCATCATTCTTGCAAGAGGTGAAATTATGTAACCATAAATCGGTAAGGTTCTGCTTTATTGGTATTATATACTTCTTAAACCCGGACTGGTATAAGGTGAAGTGTGCATTTGCAACAAGCAGAACGGAGAGAATGTTGACACCTCTATGCTGCTTTCATGTACTGTGACTCAAAATGGCTTTATATGTTGTACGAGGGAAACTGCATGCTGCCGAAAGCAGACAGCGGATCAAAAAATGGCTGCACACATGTGCTCTAGAAATGAACTTGAAATACCGGTAGTCCAATGTACACCAACTTTAGCAGGTATTAAAATAGGGAAAATTAATTTTGCCACAATAGACAATAATAACTTCTAAAAGTGCAATGAATGAACTCTAAAATATAACCAGAGTCCCTCAGTGGGACTGACACTCTACTGGGCGAAATGAATTTCCAGGAGTTAAAGATAAGACAATTTCTTCCTTTTAACTGGCGAGTATTAAAACCATCTCTGATATCTTTCTGCAATAACAAGATTTTCAAATTCGTGGCTGTGGTACTCATATTGGATGTCAACTTGGCACCAATTTCATTTAGGACAAAGTAGACATCATTAAAAGTGTTTTGGTGAAAACCACATGTCATAATGATCATTCATTCAGGGGGAGTTGTGACAACATGATTTAAAGTCAGTCGTCATCGCAGGCATATTTGATGTAATACTGACACCAGTTTCATTTAGGACTTGGTGAAAAACCGGTCATAATGATCATCCATTCAACATGGAGTTTTCACTAAAAGACTTCTTATGATTTTTAAGACAGTTGTCGTGGCAGCCATATTGGATATACGACTGGCACCATTTTCATTTAGGACCAACAAGGTATTGTAAGAAGTCTATTGGTGAAAACCCCATATTGATATAGCCATCCATTTGGAGAGGAGTAGAGATAACAATATTTTCAAGATAGGACTTTCCATTCAGGAGAAGTAACAATAACAAGATTTTCAAGAAGGCTGCTGTGGCGGCCATATTGGACATCAGATCGGCACCATTTTCATTTAAGACCAACTGGACATCATAAGTCTTTTGATGAAAACCCCATGTCAATATGACTTTCTGTTCAAGTAGACTTGTGATTAACAAGATTTTTAAGATGGCTGGCATGTGGCCATATTGGATGTCAGATAGACACCATTTCTATTTAGGACCAGCTAGACTTCGTAATAAATCATTTAGTGAAAACCCCATGTTGATACAACCATCCATTCAGATGGCCATATTGGATGTCGGATTGGCACCATTTTCGTTTAGGACCAACTAGACATCATAAGATGTCTTTTAGTGAAAACCCCATGATGATATGACCATCCATTCAAGAGGAGTAGCAATGACAAGATTTTCAAGATGAATGCCATGGTGGTCATATTGGACATCAGATCAGCACCATTTTCATTCAGGACCAAATAGACAGCATAAGAAGTCTTTTTGTGAAAACCCTATTGATATGATCATCCATTCAGCAGGAGTTGCAATAACAAGATTTTCAAGATAGCTGCCATGGTGACCATATTGGACATCAGATTGGCACGATTTTCAATCAGGACCAACTAGACAGCATAAAAAGTTTTTTTTAGTGAAAACCCCATGTTGATATAACCATCCATTTAGGAACAGTATCTGCCATGGTGGCCATATTGGATGTCAGATCAGCACCATTTTCATTCAGGACGAACCAGACATCATAAGAAGTCTTTTAGTGAAAACCCCATGTTGATATAACCATCCATGTAGGAGCAGTAACGATAAGATTTTCAAGATATCCACTGTGGCAGCCATATTGGATGTCAGTTAAGTACGATTTTCATTCAGGACCAACTAGACAACATAAGAAATCTTTTCGTGAAAACCCAATGTTCATATGACCATCCATTCAGGAGGAGTAGTGATAACAAGACTTTCAAGATGGCCACTGCGGCAGTCATATTGGATGTCCGAGCAGAACCATTTTCATTTAGGACCAACTAGACCAGGGGATGAATGTGTGTGTAAAGTTTCAAGGCTATCCTCCAAGTAGTTTAGAAAAAGTAGTGGTAACAAATATGCTAACAGACAGACAGATGATGAATGGATGATGGACAACAGACCATCCCATAAGCTCCTCTGGTTTATGACCAGTAGAGCTAAAAAAAAAAAAATTAGTAATGTTAGTTTTTTTCTTCAATTTACCTGTTAAGTCCAGGAAGTGAAAATGACCAAGCGGAGATAAAAGTCTTTTGAGAGGTGCATATCTGAAGTAAGGCCAAACGGTATACTTTATAACCCTATTTACACACAACAATCATACACCAAAATAATGGAAATTAAAAATTATTTTAATGATACCTAACGCGTAAAAGATCTTTTTTAAATAGCCAGTATAACCAGTGAGGAAAACCTGGGAAATTCCTTTCCTTTAAAAATCAAACCCTGTGCAAGCTATGAAACTGTAGAGTGGAACTTTAAAACAAACACGAACATTTGTGCAATTGCTTTTCTCTTTTTCATATCATCATGTATGATTTTCTCAATAAACTGGTACATTAATATTGATGTTATGAATAAAAAATAAGCCAATTAGCCTATCTTGCTCTTGCTGATACAATATGTTTTGTGGCAGTATTGTGTCTGAAATGTTTTTAATTGTGGGGAAATTACATGTTTTAGAACACAGAAGTAACATAAACTTGGGCTAGGTGAAAGAAAAATGTAGCAAAAATGTATTTTCATTCATTTGTAACAAAATTAAAGGAAAAATGAAAAGGCAGATTCACTTGCTTTTTTATACTACTGTTAGAAGAATTAGCAAACTTTGTACCATTTGACCTCTATGAACCTGATCTGTTCCATCCTTATTCAACCTGTAAACTTTATCAATGACATCTCAGGAATAATTGTGGTAAGTCTTGTGTTTCTGTCTTTAGCATAATATTGGTTGCTATGTTGAGAAAATACAATATGCATTTTTAAAATAGCTCACATTTCCCATTCATGACCGATTAAGATTAATTTTGACTTGTTCAATTACTGATAAACGCACTGAGACTGCTACTTGAAAATAAAACAACAGTTCTCTTTAGATTGTGTCTGAAAACATAAGTTCATGACAAATTGTTTTGTATGATCTCAAAATTATACTGCATTAAAAATTATTTAGCAAACGATTTTTGGTGTCTGAAAACAAACAGCCTCCAAAGACACAGAGAAAATAGAGTATTTTGTTTTAATGGTCTGATAGGTACTGCCACTGCCACCACAATCTAGTTAAAAAGTGCATGGTGTATGGCTTTGGATGTGTAATGTCAATATTTACCCTTGCACAATTGTTTGAAGTATAGGTAATTGGCAAGTCCATGAAAAAAGCTTTCATGCCCTCTTTTTATATTCTGCTTTGTGGCTGTATGGTGTTTAAACGATTTCTTAAAATATGATGGTCAAATAACTGCATGGGATAATTATGGACACCTCATGTCTGATGACTGACATATCGAGTTGGCTAATAGTCATTTGGACCCATTTGTTGGTCAAGTATAGCAAACATTGCCATTTGAGGACCTTGTGTATGTATGTATGTGTGTCTGTGTGTATGCCATGTCTGATATTTTTTATTGGTAGGTACGTATATGAGCAAAATATGATAGATTAAAAACAGACAGACAGGTAGATTAATAGGAATTTTTAAAAATATTTTCTAAGTCTTTTCTATTATTGAACATACTTAATTATTATTTTATGATTATTATTATTATTATATTATTATTATTATGATTATTAAATAGAATTTGGAAATCACAGAATATATCATAACAGTTATTAATATAATCTATCTATCTTTATTTAACATCCATAACACCCAAGTTCCTGAGAGGCTGTTTCAATATGATAATATTTGGAAAGGGACAAATTGCCATGGGGGAATGAATGGCCCAAGGGGATGAATTCCTAAGGAACAAACTATCTGGGGACAAATTGGCTGAGGATGAAGTTGTTCTTGAATACTAATCATTCTCTTAAACAACTTGCCAAAAGGTGAGGTCATTGGATGTGACATTTATGGCCAATAAACAATCTCAATGACATGATATTTTACCAACAGACAACCCATCAACAACACACACAAAAACTGACACCTGCCAACAATTTGTTGCATTGTAAAACAATAATGAAGAAAAGTCACCAAGTTATTTAACAGCATGAATAGATTTTACTTTAAATATAAGTATACTTGGCTTAAATAATACAAACATAACAAAACAACATTCAAGCTGCACAAGAAAAGGCACGTTATATTCTAAGGTACAGTTATAGTTGGATGGTAAATGTACATTATCAAGCAATAGTAATTGCAAGGCAATATGTATCAGAGTTATTGGTGTTGTGTGATATATCAACACGATTGAAGGTTATATTGTTGCTTAGGGCAATGGGAGTTATATACCTCGACCAAGGAAACAGCAAGGCAGAGACTAAGCAAACATCTTTGTGACGCAAGACTAGGGAAGTATGTGATGTCATTCATTAGTACCAAATTTTTGATCTTTTGATAAAACAGTAAATTGTTATGAAAGTATATGAAATTGGTAAACTGCCAGGTTACTTTATTTAAATAGTGATTGACTGTTAAACTTAATGAGTTGGAACAGAGGAATGAAATATACATTGATGCACCAAGAGGCGCCTGAACATAAAACATGTGCCAAAGAAAGAAATTTATGTGGTAATGGCACGGTTTGCACTGTCAATATAAAGTTCTGAACAGGATAAAAATATTTAAAATATCACAGTCCAGAATGGGAAGGATATTCTAAAATAAAAAAAACAACAGCATTTGCAACCTGGCAACTCTACCAGTTATAAAAACAAGTATCCATAAGATCTTTAGAAGTTTTTTTTTACACAAGAACAAGAATCAAGTTAAAAAAGAAAAAACATGGCCTTTCTTGATCTAATTACTTGGCAAAATCTATTTTTATTTGTCAGACCTTGTTCTAACTAATACTACTAATAGATAATCCTTCTTAAGCTGCCATGAATTAAGGGCCTAAATTACACAAATCGATTGGCTGGCAATGCTGGATAAAGGCGCATCATCACATTTTGACCTGTTCAGTGCTAAGGCTAGGGGAGTCAAAGTTCTTTGCTCAGAGACCACACAGCAGGCAACCCAATTAATCGGTGCAGGATTCAAACTGGCGACCCAATGACCATGCATCCAGTATACTAGGCCACTAAGTCAGCTACCCAAGTAAAGTAACGAGGGAGTGAATAGTGTCATATTTAAAACTTGTCGAAAGTGCAAAATAATTTTATACACTACTAATTCTCATTTAAAAAAAAAACATCTTATAACAAAACGTCTAATTCCGAGTTTGAAAACACCCCCCCCCCAAAAACCCCCACCCCAATTTATACACAACTCTCCAACATTATTAGTCAGAAATTCAAATACCAAATGAACCATAATTGTGGTATTAGTCCATTCTGCAAAAAATTATTATAGTGGTATACCCCCCCATGAAGATTTTCCCTGGAACCCCAACCAACCCTAATTTCCATTTATATACCCTACTTACTCCCCCAACACTATAGCATATCATCCCCCATACCCCCCAATCTATACCCCCACTCATCCCACAACCCAATAAAAACCAATCCACCCAAAACATATTATATCACTAAACCACACCTTCCTTGACTCAAAACCCCACCAACAAATCCCCCCATCATACCTAATATAATCAACCATTATACCCTAAACAACCACCCCTCTCAATACACCCCCACCCACATTCCTCCCCCCTCCCACTTACAATTCACCAAGTTTACCCCCCTACCTAATAAAATGCCAAAACCCAAAAACCACCTAAATACCCTCCCCTCTAAAAACCCCACCCCCCACCCACCCCTATAATTCTCCAACCATACATTCAATAATCCTATTACAACCCCCCAATCCCTTAAAACAAATTCTTGTCTATCCACCCACTCCACATTCTATTCCCTAATACCTTTTATATACATCTTTCCCCATTCATTCCTCAATTTCAACTACCTTTAAAACCCAATGTTGTACCAACTTTTCTAATTACTTCCAATTTTCATATTTATACCTACAATTCTGTCTTTCCCCCCCCCCCCTCCCCCCCCCCCCCCTATTTCACTTCCCATCATTCCCCAACACAACAAATCCCCCATTTTTTTTCCATCCCTTATAATTCTACAAAAAAAATTAAACCCCTCTCCTTACACACCATTCTTTACAACAAAAACATCTCCATTATTCAACACATTTATCCTAACACGTGGACCACACCTAACAGTGCACCAAAAATCCATCACTATAATCCACCCAAAATCAACACATATTCACTAATCCACCCCACTCCAACACATCCCAAAAACACCCCCACACCCCTCACCCCCCCACCAAACCCCCCCTCTCTTACTAAAAGCTAAGTAGTGGTTAAAGTTTACTTGCCTGCATACACACCGTTTCGTACTGATTGACCTAGTCACGCGAACGTATCTTTAGATACTGTGAGCAGTTGCTTTCACAGAATGTGAGGAATATTGTCAAATGAACGCAAGTAATATGTTTTTAAGAAACCTCATGGTTTGCCTACAAACAGAGAGAAGGTTACCCTTTCTTTCGAGTTTCTGAAGACAAGAGATAAATTCTGTGATTATAAATGTTCATTGGCTATATTGTTTTCAATCATCAGGTTTTTTGTAAAAAAGTCGTGTTGTTACAATTCTTGTCGAGTGAATGCAGTAGTTTTGTTGATATGCCTTACCTCAAATATTTTAGTTATGTTATCGTTTTTTTGCCTGCACACGCCTTGCGGCTACAAAACAATGTTATAAACATTTCCCAAAACCGATGACGGGAAAACAGTTTAAAAACACGTCGCTTTGTTCGATTGGCAGTATAAAATGGACTGAGACTGAAAAATAGGCCTTACATTTGTTACAGTTTTAACTGAACGCATGTTTGGGCTCAAGAATGTGAAGTAGAATAGGAAGGGTGTATGTAGAAAGTGCAGAATTGGTAAGATGGGTCATTACTCGAGTCATTCTTACACCGTAAAACTGATGTGCATTGTTTTGTTTTGGTTTCCTTCGGAAAACGGTAGATCTAGAATTTTTTTTTTCTGTGACACATTGCAAGTGCCAAAACAGGAACAAAGCTTAGATATCTTTGGGACGATTGCACATGAACAATTAAACTCAAGTTTTTATATGTAATCCAACGATTGTTATTGTGAAGAAAATAGAATCGTTGGTACAATTTTTAAGGGGTGCAAGTTTTTGGAGAAAAATTACAAAAACTAACGCCACCATTTAACATAATCAATTGTGTACTACTGCCAACACTTGTGGTGAGGACATCTTAAAAAACGGGGAACAGATACCATGATCATTTCAATCGAAATTCATTGTCATAAGAAACTTAGGTTTGTGTTTGTGGCAAACAGAGAGGAATTGACATTACAGAGGAGGAGAGACGATGAGTAGAATTATTTTATTCCATACTTTTAGAAAAATTAAAACGACAATTATTTGTGGAGAGGTATCTTAAAAAACGGGAACAGATACACATGATCATTTCAATCGAAAATAATTGTATAAGAAACTTGGAGTGGTGTTTGTGAAACAGAGTGAATTGACATTTCGACGGAGAGTGATAGAGAGAGAGAGAGAGAGAGAGAGAGAGAGAGAAAGATGAGAATTATTGTTATTCCTACTTTTAAAAAAATATCACGGACACTTACGTTTTTTCTGGTATATTTTCCTTAAGAAAGTTTAAAATACACACATTCCATTAAAAAAATCTCACATCGATAGGAAAAAATAAATCATCTTTTTTTCGTGTAAAATATCACAAGATTGCATTGGAGACATAGTCTACTTAAAATCCTTCTTTAGAAAACAAGATGTAAAATTCTCACAAAAATATTACATGGCCCAAACTGTTCCGTGATGTTTTTTTGACTTTAGGCTGATACAATTTCCATTGATCATCCAAATTATATGTTGGGCGTATATAGTGCGGTATAGGCTTTTATTTTGTAAAGAGACTCTAACGGTCAGGCACAGAAAAAACACGCCTATTCTTGCTCATCTGTGTCAATAGCAACCTGAGGGCGATTCAAAGGCGAATACGCAGGTATGAAAATATTTTATGTAGCCAATGATGAAATTACTTATAATGCCGTGTACGAAGTGTTTTGTTATAGATTCCAGGCATTGGCAGTGTGGCAAAAGAAATATTGCACTATGGCCTGGTTTTTTTACGATTGCGCGGATGCAGACAGACGCTAGAAGGGAATTTGCAATCATGTTAAGAATTCGTGTCCTATAACATTTTCTTCTCGCCACGCTAAATACTGAAATGTAATACATTATTGGCTCTGGGTTGGGTTTTGAAACTGAAAAAAAATGATTGTAACTGAGTCATTTTGACCACCACACACACAACACATAGGTAGAGAGAGAGAGAGAGAGAGAGAGAGAGAGAGAGAGAGAGAGAGGGCTACACTATTTAGAGGTCGTTTTTGTTTTCAAAACTAGTGAATGTGGAAGATTTGTAGGAAGTGACAATGTCTTGGTTCAGTTACAAGTTTGTGTGTTTGGAAAAATGGCAAACATCTGGATATGACATTGTTGTCGTGACCTGTCATGTAAGAAGTTAGAGAATCTGTGCTAAGTTCTCAAAATTAACGTCACCAAACGCTTTTCTATTGCTCCTAGACATTTCCATTTTGGCAAATTTTTAAGTAAAGCAAACCATTATAACAGTAAACTAGTAGGTAGAGTAAGGGTGGTATATATAGTTTCCCTGTTGTGAAACCTCCAATCAGATCTAAGGTAGATTTCAAGATGATAAGATCGCACCGTCCAATCCATGAGACAACCATGAAGAAACTAAGGGAGGCCTACGGCGACGAAGACATTCCGTTACCCCTGAAACTACCGATTGCTGAACTGCTAGTTCAATGTCCATTGCTAGCTCGATTTCGAAAGAAGAGATGAGTGAGCCTGAAACCAAAACCCAGCCCAAAGAATACACCCATCCACCAGAACCTCCTGAGCCAAGAAAGGACCTACACCAGCGTGGCTCCCGAAAATTACTATCGCATTCGGGTTAGGCACACAAAGATAACCTCTAGAAAATTTAGAACCACGGCTCATACACTCACACGGGTCACTTTAATAGGATTCACGCCCGATAAGTTCCTCCCGAGGAAGCTGCCGGGATCTCATTAAACGATATGTGGGGTTCTTGTGTTTACAGAACTTGAAAACGACAATGCGGAGCCAAAAGAGGGAAGAGAACGATCGATTGAGACTGGCCATTCATCCACTGACAGTTTGAAGTCCCCTGTCTGGATCGAGTTCAGCACCCACGGCAGAATTAAAACACAAGCCAAACGTCATCAACAAAAAAGATCACGTTCATCAATCTCCAACGAAAAGTTTACCTTCTACGGATGGAATGGCCACACTTTACATGACTCACGTATCTCCTCCTCGAGGGAGCGGACGAAGCAGGAAAGCGTTACTGAGGTGGACGGCCTTCGCAGCGCTGAATGAGTACCACAAACAGAGTGTCGTACAGAAATCGGACTATACTTATAGTCTCAGATGTGCTTGGCTCTCGGGGCCATCGTGGTAGGGGGCGAACGCATGCCAACAAGAACGAAATAGCGCAGTATTGGGAAAAAGGCCTGGAATTAGAATTCGAAAAAGTCGGACAGAGTCCAACAACGAAACGAAGCAGAAACTCCTGTTACAGACAAGCAAGGCATCCCGCAAAGAGACCGTGTGTGGCATTTCTCAAATACAACAACTTCAAGACGTCTTGGCTCCTAGCTACAATTTTGAAAATTATCACCCTCATAGAAGTGCGCGGAGATATGCTGTTTCGAGGCCCCGATGTTTTCACGAAGGAATAAATACATTCACATGTGTTTTACCACCAAGAAGACATTTTCGATGCCATTCACCAGTATCACCGGATTTCTGGGAAACTCTTACTACTTGCGAGAAATGCGACCAAGGATTTAACAAATCGGGATCGACACCACTCATTACAGGTCAAGAGATGCTCGGGGCTGTTTAGGCGGCGCAAACCGAGATGCCTTCCTGAACAACAACGTCCTCATTTGTGAGACGTGTCGACGAACTTTTGTTAGTACCCTCTTGTTACGAACACACATCGCAGGACACAAGGACACGCCAGAACAAAATTGTGCTTGACGGACTTATTGAAATTGTTGGCTCCACGTGTGGACAACTGATTGGAGAACCCCAGACCCCAAGAGACACGTTTGTGCCGGAAAGAACAAGATGACGCTTTTGCGAGCACGATGGTGCGATTATGATCATCAATGTTTTATGCAAAAGTCCGACAATACACTGAAAGAAAGAATTAAAGAGGAATCAAAAAACAAGAACCAAGTGGATTTCATCTTTTTTTATTTTGAATTTGCATAGCAAAGAAACGGGCATTCACATTCTCAATTCTCTGTCGTGGCTCATCGGGCCTATATTTTTGTTGTGAGAAGTGCATTCAAGAATCTATCCACTTTCTCTGTCGCTCATTGTAGTATGTTTCCAGGGAGGACGCCGAGAAACAATCTCTCGCTGGGGCCAGAAACTTTGCCCGAGTTTGCTGAATGGTATTTTAGAACCCATCGACGAGGACTTGGAGCCGAAGGAGGACATTTCAACAGTTTACGTTGCGACCGCTCCATAGCTCACAAATTTATCGGGATTCGATGGGACAGTTTTTGTTAACTTATTATTGGCGACAATTTGGTACGAAACTCCATAAAGTCACCTATGAACCGGAATCAAACTAATCTACATGAAAGTGGGACAAGTGCTTGTTCTAAAGATGTCCATGAGTTATTTTAAGCCATGCATTTGAGACGATATACCTACAACATTTGGCATGACAGATATATGGCCAAAGGATATTTTCCCCACTTCTGTCAATACGGAATCGCCAATCAAACATGCCTCGTGCTACCGCATTTGCCTGACGGTGGACTGTTACAACCCGGAACGGAATGCGCCCCGAACAGCGAGAAGCCTATCACGCTTGGTATAGCGCTCACCAGTCAGAACGTTTTGACTTCCAAGAAGAAATGCTCACGTAAAAGTAGATCCGATGTGGACATTTTACACTCGTTGATGTGGAAAAGTTTCGACAGTATATTTCTAGATCGACGGAGACTTCGACCTTTTGAAAGAAGCGAGACACTCTTACCTAAAGCCTAGTGCCTTAGTGTTACACCAGAACATTTTCATACCCAAGAACAAAGTAGCCATCAATAGACTCCAACACGTATCTCTTTACCATGCGTTATACTCGGCCTAAGCTTTGCTAGTTGGCTCCATTACTGGTTGTGCCAAAAAAGAAGACAAATGGATACAACATGCCAGAAACGGAGGAGGAGAAAAAAAGATTTGGATCTTATTTCCGTGGATGGTTGGGATTTAAAAAAACCCGCAACACGGGGTGTACGAATTTCAGGGCTGCTTGTTTCACGGAATGCCCATACCTGTTTCTCCTAATCGAAACCTGAAAAGTCCTTATTCAGATCTATACCATGTATGCGAACAGTTGTACGAAAGTCAAGGATGTACCATGGGCTAGAAAATGTCTGGGAGCAAGAGTTTCACGATCGACGTATATGAAAACCGATCATGATTTTAGGAGACCATCAATGAATGTTTCCGACGTGAACGACATCGAACCTTTGGAATCCACGCCACAGTTTCTTTGGAGGACGAACCGCACAATGCCAATCGCTTGCTGTACGACGTTGACAAATCAATGAGGACAAGGAAATCAAGCTACATCGACGTGTGTTCGTTGTATCCTTGGGTGTGCAAAATACAAACGATTTTCCGACCGGACACCCTGATATCTTGACAGGGAACACATCGACGTGGGAACACATTTCGTCAATTAACGAAGTGATTGATCCAATTTGTAAAAGTCTTACCCCGAACCAACAGGTTCCATCATATCTTACATCATCATTGCCAAGGAAAAACTGATGTTTCCTTTATGTCGGGACGTGGCCGGTTGTTGCGGAACATGCAACCTTGATTCACCCCTGTCACCACACGGTGGAAGAACGCGCTTTGACAGGGAACTGTGTGTCAGTCGTCGCCGACATTGTTTTTATTCGGGGCTCTGGATCGTGGATTACGTTTGTTGTGAAAGTGTACGAGATCTGCACACTTTCCAACGAACAGCACAATTACCAAAAGGGATCCGGCGCCCTTCGAATCCAGGCATTTTCTCGGGGGTACGTTCAACCAGTTTTTACTACTCAAACAAGAAGCCAGCGGCTATCCCTCGTGGTGTGTCAGTAATCCGAAGACCAAGTTCCGCGATTCAATGAACGAAGTAGCGCTCGTGACATCGAGAAGGACATCAGCTTTGGAAGACGTAGAAAAAACGGTTGGAAGTAGATCGTTTGCCAAAATTCATGCTCAATATGCTTGTGGGGGAAAAACTGGATACAACGTACGATCTTACCCATGACTCGGGAATACTTGGCCGGATCCCTTATAATGCACTTTCAACTGGTTGGACAACAATAGTGGTACTAGTCAAATTCGTAGGGAAATTGTCTCATGATGATTTGATCTATTATCAGAATTTCGAAGAATGATAGCATGTTTTTTGATGGCCCTGACGTCGTTTTGCAAAGTGGTCATTGGCAGCTTACGTGACCGCTCTATGCTCGGATTGAAGTTGTACCGACGATGCTTTAGAAGTCTTGGGAGATCGTTGCTGTCCTGTACTTTGACTCGATAGTTTGTATCTACATCCATTCGACCCGGTTGCCCACACCCTACCATCCAAGGAGATCGCTTAGGAGCCTGGAAGGACTGAGCACCCGCCTAGGACACCATTCTGAATGTTGCCTGTCGGCCATGGCACAATCATATTTTTACGGCTACCAATATAGAGGACAAGAAAGGCCAACTTCCCACCGAATGTAAAGTCAAAGGATTGGTCCCTAAACTATCGATTAACAGCATAGTGGTCAACTTTGAGGTTTTGAAATAATTGCTTTGCTGTCTGGTCAAGTGAATATGACTTTCGAGTGATAACGTTAGAACCTCACTAAGATGGTACGATTCCACAGATTCACACTTATTGTCACTCAGCTATGTAAGGTTAGTTTTAACCAAATTTATGTGTACCAGATACGTGTGAGACTTCCTGACCACACGCAAGACTGTTGCCTTTCGTTAACGCCGATCTGCAGTGATATTAAAAAATGGGGTACATCTGTCGCAAAGCATTTTCCATTCATGTGCTAAATATCACTGTAGTCCAACACTTGGAGGTTGTTTGTTCAATACACTGTTAAAAGAAAGCCTTTTTCAACTTCATCGACGTTATGTTATCCTCAATACTGAATGTGTAGTTCGTCCTTGTAAGACGATATAGGTTTAGTCGTCCCTACAGGTGCAAGTATAGTGTTGGTGACGACTGGCAGAGGAGTGAGTTGCAGAAAATTGGGGTACGCACCAGTATAAATTGTGATAACTCATAGGATTAGTGACAGCTGGGTTTGTGGGTTAGGGCCCTGACTTCACGTCTGTAAGTTCCAGTACAAGAAAGCAGCTGGGTTTTTTCATTTCGGACTTAGTTTGACTCATTGTTTGGAGGAACTGATAATGACAGTGCCAAGTCAAAGATGAATGATCGATTGAGTCTATCGATGTATCTCCACAGTTATGAAATTTCCGGTGTTGGCTCGGCTTTTGTACACGCCTGCAGAATTTTAACTTCTTCCAAACTCTTGGACAAAATTCAAGACGCTCATTCCATGAGAGTCAAATTTTGACATCACCGATGGAAAGAGTGACGATTCAAATGACCACAGGTTTCCACTTCCAAGTAATGAAGACAGCCAGTGTACTTGATCTACTCTTCGTGCTTACCAAGAACGAGTGCAGTATAGCATGTTGGATACAATCCCACTGATTTATGCGACTGAAAAGATGTACGTGACTGTACAAGTCTTCGATTCAACGCTTGGGACACAAGACGTAGCTGACCATGACAGTACTCTTGGTCTTCAGTTGTGAAACGATATTTCCGTTGTGGAGGAAGTTAAACGATCGTTGTGTCAGACCTTTGATGGATATATAAACTCTTGATACAATAGGGAACTGTTTACTTGTTGTCTGTCTTTTGTGACTGCTTTTCTTTGGATTTCGTTTTCAAGGACATTGTCGTGGGTGGACTATTTTGGGAGGAACAGTGTTTGTGCTGGACTAGATCCAAAAACCGCTCATGACCATTCACACTTTATCGGTGCACGAATGAGACTAAATGGTGCTCAAAGTTTTGAGACTCGTGATGAACACGAAGGGTGTACCTCTGTGTGAAAGAAGACCAGTGAAGTTTGATTCTCCAAAGTTAATAAGTGACATTTTTTTGCTTGATGTGTTTTTGTGTTTTCTGGGACTTGTAGTTTGGTTTTTGCGCTTGTATAACTGGTAAATATGTTTTTGTTTGTTTAGGAGTGTTATGTGTGTTGACATTTTTTGAAGAAAAAAACAATAAAATGTAATGAAACGTTATAAAATCTCTTGTGTCTTTTTGTCTTCTTCTCAAAATTCTTCCTTCTCAGTCATGGCTGCATCTTCTTCTTCCTCTGCCTCGTCTGCCTCTTCTGCTTGCTTTTGGTGGTCAAAGTGATGGACGGAAAAAAGTTAGATCGTCCAAAGTTGGGAAGTTTGTGTATCTGCGCCATCTTTTTAACTTGTTTTTTGTTGGACCTAGTGGTTCAGGCAAATCCGAATTTGTCAAACGTTTGATCGAACACAAATCTAAACATCTGTTCGATCGACCACCTCAATAGCATCGATGTGGTGTTACAAAGAGTGGCAACCGTCTTACACGCTTACTTCGTTGAAAGTCAAGGAGAGGCCATTTTGTTTGTGGAAGGCATCCCTCGCGAAGACAGCTGGGAATCGTGTATGACGTGAGAAAACACAATTCTGGTCATCTTCGACGTCATGTTAGGTGGTAAGACCGAAGAAGTAAAAATAAACTTTGGTTTACACGAAATAAGCTCGCCATTCAATCGTAATGCCAGCATCAGTTTACTTTTCTCAAATAGGTATTTCAACAAAGGTAATGCCCATCGTACCATCTGTCTCAAACGCTTCCTTACGTGGTGTTGGTTATATGCCCCAGAGAGAAAAATCTCAAGTTCAATTATTAGCCAAAACGTTAGGCATTTGCCTTGGCTGTATTATGCGCTAGGACGCTGCCACTCAAAAAATTATAGACCTTTCCTTCTAAAATTATGTGATGTGTGGTTGTGTGTTTGTGTTGTGATTAAAAAATCAGAACTTAAAACTTTTGTATGTTAAGAGGGTAGGGATTATGCTATGTGAGACACTCACCCCCACCCCCCCCCCCCCCCCCCCGCGCCCCGGTGATAAAAAAATATTTGTGTAAAAAAAATTATTAAATTAAACAGGTGTTGTGTGTGTTTGTGTTTTATGTATAAAATAAAAAAATTTAAAAAGGGTTGTGTGTTTGTGTGTGTTTGTGTTTGATTTAAAAATAAAAATAAAAAACTTTTCTAAAAAAATGGTTGTGTAGTGGTGTTGTGTTTGTGTTTGATTAAAAATAAAAATAAAAACTTTTGTATGTAGGGTGTGTTTGTGTTTGATAAAAAATAAAAAAAATAAAAATTAAAAAGGTGTTGTGTGTGTTTGTGTTGGACAAAAAAAATATAAAAAAAAACTTTTCTCAAAAAATGGTTTGAGGTGTGTGTTTGTCTTTTATAAAAAATAAAAAATAAAAATAAAAAAAATTCTCAAAAAAAGGGTTGTGTGGTGTGTGTTTGTGTTTGATAAAAAATAAAAAATAAAAAAAATTTAAAAATGGTTGTGTGATGTGTGTTTGTGTTTGATTAAAAAAATTTTAAAAAAATTTTTTATTATTGTGTGTGGTGTGTGTTTGTGTTTTATAAAAAAAAATAAAAATAAATTTTTTAAAAAAAAAACTTTGTGGGTTATAATTTATTTCTAATAATGATTGAGAATAAATTTTGGAATGGATTGAAAATTGCAATTGTGGAGAGGTAATTGAAAACTATATCGATAATTGGTTCTGTGTTGTATGTATATCTTGTGGCGTGGAAAGGGATTGAAATTAATTTTTGCGCGGACGTGATTGAAAACTATATCGGAATTTGGGTGGAATGCTCTGTCTGTAGCTTAGTGCTTGATGTAGGATTGAAATCAGTTTTTGAGCGGACGTGATTGAAAACTATATCGGGATATATCGGTTCGGTGTTGTTCTATATCAGGTTAGGAATGGTTGTAGCATGAGATCAAGGAGTGATGTGTTTGTTATCTTGCTTGCATTTGAGAGTTAGTTTGGTTTGGTAATAAAGTTGTTATTGCTGTTGTCGGAGTTCGTTCTATGTTGATTCTTTGAAGATGCAGTTATTGATTTGTGGTTTTTGAAACTAGCACAGACTCTCAACTTTACATGTGTCACGACACAAATGTCTATCCGATGTTTGCCATTTTTCCAAACACACAAACTTGTAACTGTACCAGAAATCGTAACTTCATACAAGTCTCCAAATTCACTAGTTTGAAAAAAAAAACGACCCCTAAATAGTGTAGCCCTCTCTCTCTCTCTCTCTCTCTCTCTCTCTCTCTCTCTCTCTGTGTGTGTCAAAATGACTCAGTGACAACATTTTTTTTCAGTTTCAAAACCCGAGCCAATAATGTTACAGTTCAGTATTTAGCGTGGCGAGAAAAAATGTTATAGGACACGAATTCTTAACATGATTGCAAATTCCCTCTAGTCTGTCTGCACCGCAATCGTAAAAAACCAGGCCATAGGCATTATTTTGCCACACTGCCTGCCTGGAATCTATAACAAAACACTTCGTCACTCATTATAAGTAATTTCATTGGCTACAAATATTTTCTTACCGCGTTCGCTTTGAATCGCCCTCAGTTGCTATTGACACAGTGAGAAGAATAGGCGTGTTTTTTCTGTGCCTGACCGTTAGTCTCTTTACAAAATAAAAGCTAACGCACAACCCATCAATAATTTGGGATCAATGGAAATT